>JALIZH010003047.1:0-17305 GCA_030522465.1 Rhipicephalus appendiculatus | reverse complement strand
GTATTAAAAGGCAGAATCATGTCAAGGAAGCTGCGGGGTCATCATGATCAGCCTGTCTACGCCCACTGGAGGGCAAAGGCCTCTCCCATGTTTCGCCAATCAACCCGGTCCTGTGCTTTCTGCTGCCACGTTATACCTGCAAACTTCTTAATCTCATCTACCCACCTAATTTTTTGTCTCCCCCTCACGCGTTTGCCATCTCTTGGAATCCAGTCAGTTACCCTCAATGACCAGCGGTTATCCTGCCGACGTGCTACGTGCCCGACCCATATCCATTTCTTCTTCTTGATTTCAACTATGATATCCTTAACCCCCGTTTGTTCCCTGACCCACTCTGCTCTCTTCCTGTCTCTTAAGGTTACACCTATCATTTTCCTTTCCATCGCTCGCTGCGTCATCCTCAGTTTAAGTTGAACCCTCTTTGTAAGTCTCCAGGTTTCTGCTCCGTAGGTAAGTACCGGTAAGATGCAGCTGTTGTATACCTTCCTCTTGAGGGATAGTGGTAGACTACCATTCATGATTCATGAGCTGCGGGGTGGTCTAACATAAAGGAGATAGAAGGGGCTGTAGCCAGTGGCTTCATGCCTCGCCGTGTTGTGGGCGTATGTAATAAAGGGTAGAATGTCATCCCAATTCTTGTTCCTTGAATTGACATCCATAGAAAGCATATTGGTCAGCGTTCTGTTCGTGCGCTCGACGAGACCATTTGTCTGCGGCTGTAGGAGGTCGCATGGCGAAATCGACAATCACAGTGACGTAAGAGCTCTTCGACTACGTCAGCAACGAACTGGCGACCACGACCACTCACAATAATACGAGGTGGTCTATGGCGCAGTATGACTGCAGACAGGAGGAAGCTTGAAACATCAATTCCCATGGCTGTTGGCATTGCTTGGGTCTCCGCATAACGCGTCAGGTGGTCTACGCAAACGATCACCCAACGGTTGTTGTTTGATGAGCGCGGGAAAGGGCCGACGAGATCCACTCCCACCATTTCGAAAGGAGTTGAGGGTGGTGTCGAACGGTGAAGGAGTCCAACCATGGCAGTGTTGGGGCGCTTGAATTGTTGGCATTTGTCACAACTGGCCACATACTTTTCTATGGTGCTTAGCATTCTAGGCCAGTAGAATCTACCTTGAATGCGGTGATACGTCTTGGCGAAACCCATGTGCCCAGTGGTCGCGTCATCGTGCATAGCACGGAGCACGTGTCGTCGCAAATTCGTGGGGACCGCAAATAGTAAGCGTGCACCGTCAGCTGCGTAATTCTTTTTATAGAGCAGGTAATCTTGAATAACAAAGCCATTGTTGCCTGTCGGCTGTGCAGCTGAAAGCTGTGGTACTTCCAAAAGCAGTTCCCGTTGTGGCGGCGGAAGTGACTAGACGACGGCTGTCTTTGTCGCGCTTTCAATCATCCCTCTAGCGTCTCAGGGTAAGGTCCTAAATTATTTACAAGTGTGAGACGGTCTTTTGTGGTACTAGGCGCCCCCACCGCCGGAGTCGACTTCGCTTGTTGCGGCTTGCTGAAATGGGTGACAGCTTTATTGAAGAGTGACCCTCTCGGCCCAGGCGAGGAGTGTTTGCTATAGTCTCTGATCGGGCGCTCTGGGGAGCCCTCTATTGAGCAGCGCTCTGACCAACATCTGTTTTGAGAGAGCTAGCAGAAGCGACCCCTGAGGGCTTAAACCCTCTCACTCCCAAAGAACGTGATTTTAGGCAGCCAATGCTTGAATTCTACAGTTTTGACATATTGGGATCCATTGCGTGTAGGTAATTATGGTCAGACTATATGGGCAGTGGAATCCTCAGCCGTCTGACACGGCGCCAACCAGCCCAAACTGTTGAGGATTCCGAAGATGAAAACCGATTTCGGCTTCCGAACAGTCTGAACCGATCCACGTGAGGGCGGAAGTGTTTCGGTACTTAGGTGACCCGAGAAGAGATATCGCCCTGCAGCTACACGACTATCCGGCTATGAAAGCGGTATTTATTCACAATAACTCGAATTTGTGCTTTTCTGCAGCGGTAGAGAGATTCATTTTTTCACTTGGTTGCAGCGCAGCATACACGAGGACAAAGAAGGGAGCGAACAACACGGCGCTGTGTTGTTCGTTCCCTTCTTTGTCCTCGTGCATGTTGCGCTGCAACCAAGTGAAAAAATGAATCCCAACCAACTGGCCCAACTTGCCGTTTTGCGGTAGAGAGAGTTTTCTTTTTTAGGTGCGAAGCATCTTAGAGCCGAGCTGAATCAGGTGTGCGTCCTGACCACTCTTACTACGCATGCGCCTACTCTCTCTCCCTCTCTCCTCCTTTAAGCAGGTGTTCGGTCGCCTTCTCTCCTCCTGCCCGAGCTGCGGCCGCGCACTCTCCTCCTTTAAGCGCTGGACACATGGTGCGATTCGGCATCCGATCCGACGTGCGGTGCCGCACGCGGCGTACGACGATTCACGACACATGGGGCGAACGAGCAATCAGCGCGCAGGCTCCGCCCACACACGGCACCTCAGCTTGCACGCTCGGAAAACATCGTATCCTCTACATTTAGAACAAAACAGACAACCTCACACAGCCATACTTCGTTTTCTAAGAACATTGCCAACAAAGCTACCCCTTCGCGAGCTGCAATCATCGCAACAGCTCACATTCACTCACGACTAGAGCTGTGCGCCGCCGCGCCGCGCCGCCGCCGCTGCCCGTTTTTGCTCGCGCCGATCGCGCCGCCGCCGAAATTTCCAGAGTTCCCACGCCGCCGCCGCCGCCGCGCAATAATTTCGGCGCGCCGCCGGTGGCCTCTCATTTTAACCCTAACGGGGAACCGGGACATAAAATAATCACTTCACTTGGCAAGGTTTTCTCGATGTGTCGGTGTAATGGACTCTCCATTCAGCCGCCGCTGATTGGAGGAAGATCGGCCAGCAGCGTGCCCTCTCTTTCCGATTCTTCCTCTTCAACGTCATTATGACGTCACGAAGTTTTCAAAACCCTTGACTCAAATTAGAGGAACGGAATGTGCTTCAACTATAAGGGGAAAAAAATAGTCGAGAGCACGCCTGCATCCATAAGTCAACCTCACGAGAACGGATAACTGGGCTAGTTTGTGGGAGTTCATGATAAGGCAGGTAGCGCAAAGACACACGGACAAAAGCGAGGAGTGAACACACGGGACAAGCGCTGACTTCAAACTAAAGTTTATTCTCTGAATCCTCGCCTATTTATCAAAAATCACAACACCACATGATCACCATGAAAAGAACGTCTGATACCCCTATGAACGTCATGACGCCGACACAATTTGATCAGCTCTTATAACTAAAATGATAACTACAATGACACGCGCAGTGAAACAATGATACACTCAAAAACATCACAATGAAACACGCATGCTCAGACTCGAGACTTCCTTTCACGCGCCCAGCGTAGAAGCCAAGTTGGCCGAAAGGAAGGCTATCTCACACGGGTGTAGGCTCAGTGAAGCCTGGCTGACACATACGGAACTGTTCTTGAGAATTAAAAACGCTTCTACGATCTCTCTGGACAGCTTGTTCCGGTTCCGGTACATCACCGCCGTGTCAGAAAAAAGTGGATCACAACCGCACTGCCGACAGTGCATCGCGAGATGAGAGTATGGCGAACCTTTGAGAGAGCTGAAATGCTCTCTGAGCCTGATGTTCAAACATCTGCCCGTCTGCCCAATATATTTACGTCCGCATGAAAAAGGAATGCAGTACACAATATTACGGGTGCAAGAAACGAACCGCATACCGTGCCTAACGGTGCATAACGCCGTTCTGTGGTCTTCCCTGCTGCACATGCGCCTCTGCAGCTTTGGACAAATGGCGCCCACCTTGTTTTTCGCGGTGAAAACAATGTCAACGTCATGACGTGATGCCACCTTTTTTACGCGATGAGACAACCCGTGGATGTACGGTATAACCGCGAAACTATTCCTCTCTGCCGTTCGAACCTTTGACGCACACTCTGTTCCCGTTTTTACTGCCTTTAAACACTTGACGGCGGCAGCAGTAATGATAAACTCTGGGTACCCAGCCTTCTGAAGCCTGTTCACCTGCCCTTTCATACTTTGTGTCATTAAATGTTCGCAAGATTTCTTTAGAGCTGAGTGAATGCAAGAAAGAACGATACCTTGCTTAACCAGCTTCGAATGGCAGGAATTATAGCTGAGAAGGGCTTTCTCAGACCGGGGCATGTATTGCCAGCATACATGCGAGCCCCCCCAGCGTAATCCGCAAGTCCAGAAACTGTATTACATTTTCTTTGGGTGTCTCAAACGAAAAAACACAAACCTTGGCCATGCTCTTTAAAAACCTTTAGCACCTCAGCTACCTTGAGACCAAAATTTTTCGCTTGAACAAAAATCAAGTAGTCATCGACATACCTTACAATTTTTTCTGTCACACTACCAAGACGGCTGTTGATGCATCTGTCCACCTTGGCCAAAAATATCTGACTCAAGATAGGCGCTACTCGAGACCCTATACACACGCCTGATCGTTGCGCATACACACCCCCTTCCCAGGAAATCAAGGTGGAGCGGAGGTAGAAAGTTAACAATTCTAAGAAACCTTCAGCCGAAACACCGCATCTGGACATGAAGGCGACCTCGTCATTATCTGTACATATACATTCCCTTACACTTAGCATGAGGGCGTCCTGGGGCATGGAATAATACATGTTCTCGACGTCGATGCTGAAAGCACCGCAAAAGCCCTTCTCAGCTATAATTCCTGCCATTCGAAGCTGGTTAAGCAAGGTATCGTTCTTTCTTGCATTCACTCAGCTCTAAAGAAATCTTGCGAACATTTAATGACACAAAGTATGAAAGGGCAGGTGAACAGGCTTCAGAAGGCTGGGTACCCAGAGTTTATCATTACTGCTGCCGCCGTCAAGTGTTTAAAGGCAGTAAAAACGGGAACAGAGTGTGCGTCAAAGGTTCGAACGGCAGAGAGGAATAGTTTCGCGGTTATACCGTACATCCACGGGTTGTCTCATCGCGTAAAAAAGGTGGCATCACGTCATGACGTTGACATTGTTTTCACCGCGAAAAACAAGGTGGGCGCCATTTGTCCAAAGCTGCAGAGGCGCATGTGCAGCAGGGAAGACCACAGAACGGCGTTATGCACCGTTAGGCACGGTATGCGGTTCGTTTCTTGCACCCGTAATATTGTGTACTGCATTCCTTTTTCATGCGGACGTAAATATATTGGGCAGACGGGCAGATGTTTGAACATCAGGCTCAGAGAGCATTTCAGCTCTCTCAAAGGTTCGCCATACTCTCATCTCGCGATGCACTGTCGGCAGTGCGGTTGTGATCCACTTTTTCTGACACGGCGGTGATGTACCGGAACCGGAACAAGCTGTCCAGAGAGATCGTAGAAGCGTTTTTAATTCTCAAGAACAGTTCCGTATGTGTCAGCCAGGCTTCACTGAGCCTACACCCGTGTGAGATAGCCTTCCTTTCGGCCAACTTGGCTTCTACGCTGGGCGCGTGAAAGGAAGTCTCGAGTCTGAGCATGCGTGTTTCATTGTGATGTTTTTGAGTGTATCATTGTTTCACTGCGCGTGTCATTGTAGTTATCATTTTAGTTATAAGAGCTGATCAAATTGTGTCGGCGTCATGACGTTCATAGGGGTATCAGACGTTCTTTTCATGGTGATCATGTGGTGTTGTGATTTTTGATAAATAGGCGAGGATTCAGAGAATAAACTTTAGTTTGAAGTCAGCGCTTGTCCCGTGTGTTCACTCCTCGCTTTTGTCCGTGTGTCTTTGCGCTACCTGCCTTACCATAAGTCAACCTCCTCCGAAGACACTACCACTTCGGGCTCGTGTCACAATTCCCGTCATGCTCTTGTTTGTTTTCTTTTTTCATGGTGAGCTCATGTGTAAATAAAGGAAAATTCACGAGCGAGTGCCTCACGTCCACAGACGAACCTCCGACGACGACACTCCCCCCTCGTGCTCCAAGCTCTGGTGAGAGTTTCCAGCATGCTCCTGTTTCATTTTTGATGGCTGGGGAGTTATTCTTGATGTGTCCCCCTAGTGAACTGTCCATTTCGGCCGCAGCTGATTGACTGGAGTTCGCTGACCAGTGCGCTCCCTGTTTCCAGATCTTCTTCCGGAACGTCATTTTGATGTCACAAAGCTTTCACAACTCTCGACACTAATGAGAGGGACAAAATGCGCTTCAACGCATCGAACGCAGCGCCCACACATCCGTTTTTGGGCATACATCTCGGAGGCTGTGCACAAATTCTGGTTGCGTAAGCCCTCGAATTAGG
Organism: Rhipicephalus appendiculatus; assembly: GCA_030522465.1. Lineage (NCBI taxonomy): Eukaryota > Metazoa > Arthropoda > Arachnida > Ixodida > Ixodidae > Rhipicephalus > Rhipicephalus appendiculatus. The sequence continues at coordinate 11,009 of JALIZH010003047.1, read as the reverse complement.
TTTAATGCGACCGCCCGTCTAACGCACCTGCGAAGGTCGGTACGCATTCCCTGCATGGTTCTCAAACATCTGGGACACATTCATATGCAAGTTCAGACTTGACAAGTTCCTGCTGCTGTAAATTTCGTGCACTTTCTTCTTACGCTGGGAATGTGCTGACGGGTTCGGTACATTGACGTGGTATATATATATATATATATATATATACATATATATATATATATATATATATATATATATATATATATATATATATATATATATATATATCTCTATATATATATATGGTGTTTAACTTCCCAAAAGCGCAGTATGATTCAGGGGCGCCGTAGAGGAGGGCTTCGGAAATTTTTACCATCTGGTGTTCTTCAACGTGCACTGACATCGCACAGTACACGGGCCTCTGCCATCTCGCCTCCATCGAATTGCGACCCCCGCGGCCGGGATCGAAGCCGCGACCTTCGGGTCAGCAGTCGTCGAGCACCCTAACCACTACAACCCCGCGGTGGACGCATCGACGTGGTTAAGAGCAAACATCACGGCCAACCGCTTTTTCGAGTAACTGAATGCGCTCTGCCGAAATGGACTGCGAATATCTTCTTCAGATGGACACATCTAGAACAGCTCCCCGGAAGTTGTATATATATTTCTTTCCTCCAGAAGTCGCAAGAGTATTGCCAGACTTCAACGCTGCGGCGTCCTACAGCCTTAAAGGGAGACGATCCAACTCGCTGGATAGCATATTAGTGGTGTCTCGGGGCTACTACATTGTGCATAGATAAATCAAATAGATAATCGATGGTTTAATGCACTTTTTTCCTTACTTTTTTTACTCGAGTAAGTCGATAAATAAATAAAGAAGTAAAGGCGATGAAACACTTATAATAACCGATAGCTGAGCTTGTTCGTAGGTATTCATGTTAAAAAGACACGGCGTGGAAAAATTGAAGGACACTTTGTACATTCCAAAGTGTGTGCGGCGAAAGCGTGTGGCCATTCCACTGACTATGCCATGTCTTTTTTTCTTTTACACTCTCAGTGGGATAACACACAAAGCGAATGTGTGCGTGTTTTCTTTTTTAATTTTTTACCGCGAATCGCAGCGAGAGGCGAGACTAATCTTCCTCCGTTCGCATGCGTTAGTATTTTCTGGCGCTTTGCGCATCGTGCAAACGCCATCCGCGTTCCAGCACTTAAATTGACGGACCCTTTGTAAATTCGTAAGTGTATCCCGTGAACGCCTCTGTCTATTGAGACGGCGTCGGTCGGAATGATTGCAAACGCTGGGCACAGCGACGCTACGCAAGCAAAGCGCGAGCGCTGTAGAGTCCGACGCGACCGGCGTCCGTTTGCGCATCCCGGCGGCCACCTGGCTCCGTGCCAGAGCTTGGACGGACGGACAGACGGACGCCGGACGGACGTGAGCATGAGACATTAAAGGCTTTCGCCTTAAAACACGAGTCAAGTCAAGAGAGTGACCAGTTATCTCTCATGTTGACCATCACGCGCAACTGACTGATAGGTATCGCTTCTTGCCCGGGAATGCGCACCAGGCCCGTAGCCAGGGGGGGGCAAGGGGCCTGGGCCCCCCCTGAAATTCGGATGAAGGGGGTGTTTTACCGAGAATAAATAATGAAAATAGGGGTTTTTCAAGGCCTTCAAGAAGTGCCCCCCCCCCCCCCCCCCCCCGAAGAAAATTCCTGGCTACGGGCCTGATGCGCACATGTGTTTTATGCGCGGAGCAATTTAAGGGCCCGGGCTGTCGTATGTAGTCAACGCATGCTGCCATCGTATGCTGTCGTAGCTTGGTGTAACGCAGGAAAAAACCACGAATAGTATAGCCATCTGTCGCATATTGAGCGCACGCTCTCCCTCTTGTTCTTCGAGCACATTGATGATGATATTAAGTGCGGAGCAGTTTAAGGGCCTGGGTTGTCGTATGCTGCCGTATGCTGTCGTCGCTTGGCATAACGCAGGCAAAGCCTGGGATAAAAATAGAAGAAAAGGAATCAAGCAAAAAAATAGAAAGAGAAAGAAAGAGAGGAAGAAAATAGGAAGAATAGAAAGAGCAAGAAAGAAAGAAATAAATAAAGAGAGAGGAAGAAATCAGTAAACATTGAGAAAAAAGAAGGAAACAGAGGAAAAGAAAGAAAGAGAAAACGGAAGAGAAACAAAGGCTGCCCAACTCCGCACTTCCTTCAGGATTGGCACCACCAGTGCGAAGGTGTGTTAATATTTTTTTGTCTACCTTCTTTTCCGCCGCTGTACCATTTTTCAGGTGGCGGTGTTTGCGGTGTCTGGACTACTTTCTTGTGTCCGTGTTTGCACACCCTGTCTGTATAACGGCCCCAGAACAGCCTCTGAAAATACAATATCGAGCGCGGTATTCTCCCTTGGCATTTCCATTTTCTTTTTTGGCGCTCTTCGTGACGCCAGGACGGTGATTCACGTGACATGTATAGAGCAAATGCTTTCGATTGGTCCATATACGAGAAATATCAGTTGTGTATTGTCTCCTACCCTGCTTTGCCATGCATTCGCTCACCCGTTCTTCCTCACCTCCCGTGATTACCGTGCGCGATGAACTTATTTCGCACTGTTTTGTGAGTTTCCCATTACTCAAGGCGAAATAACAGAGGGCAGCCGACAAGCTCGAAATTCTGATGGGCTAAACGCTTAGTGCTCCCATTGTACACGTGCTTTATGAAGAAATAAGTGTCGAGGAGATATGGAATGGAACGAATGGAGGAGGAACCGGATTATTTGACTCTTCCAACGGACGGACTCTTTATAGTGAAGACGATGCAGCTCTCCAAAAAAATAGGCCAGCCCGTTTCCACGGTTACTGCATATTTTTTATTGCGATAAGTTATACGGAGACTCTGTGCTGGTTTTATTGTCGCCGTCATGTTCCGTGTAAAGCCCAAATCAGTAACTTTTGTACGCGCATCGCATGCTGTATCCGCTAGTAAAAGCGCGCGAGCGCTACCGAGGAACACGGCTGAAGCATTGAAACAAGCTGCCCATCTCCATCGCACGTAGGGCGCATGCGATTATACTTCACACCACGTGCGAGGCCTGAGATCGGTTGCTCCTCAACAAGAAAGGAAGCCCTGTCCGTCTTTCGCTGGGCGAAGGAGCATGGAAAGACGGCGGAGTAGGGGGGGGGGGCTGCGTGGCTTGATATGCGCAGCTGTGAACTTGGACTATAAGGGCGCAGTCGCGAGCGCCGGCGCGCGCGTTATCACGGCAGGCATCAGCAAACGCGTCTCGTATACCCTTCTACGCGCTATCGTCTCACCGCTTCGTGCTGTGACCACTGATACAACAAACTGCTGCGTGAGAACTGCTTCTTTCCCGGGAGCGGCCGTATTCCCATACACCAGTGTTTTGCAGTTTCGCGAGATCGGATGAAAAAGAGTTAGCTGCTAGCCTTAGGTCGTTATAACATTACGACATGTTGCTATCGCATTTACTGCTTCGCCTTTTCGGGGAAACATATTTTTTTTTCAAAATTCAACAGACAGACTGATATCCCCACAAACTCTTGAATCTACCCCCCCCCCCCCCCCGCGCCGCGCCGCCGCCGATCCGATGAACCCCCGCGCCGTTGACGCGCCGCCGCCGGAGGTGGAAACACCGGCGCGCCGCCGCCGGCGATATTGGGTCCGGCGCACAGGTCTACTCACGACTACGAGCGTAGGCCTAGCTAGGCGGAAGCTCTCGGTAGCGCCTCTCGAGTTCAAACGCGAGCTGATTGTCGAGCGCTTATTTTTGCCAACCCGATAAAAGCTTTTGTGCTCTTATATGACGCGTTTACACGCGCAATTGGTGTTATCGACGGCCTCGATGTGAAGAGCAAGGGTGGGAACGAAGCGAGCCGGTTCGCCGAGACGGCCGGTGTCAAAGTTTACCTGTGAAACGGCCTTCCATCACGGCTCACTATCTCGTTGGTGGTTTGGAAACGGACGTCGTCTTGAGGAAATGGCACACTGCAAGCATTACTTTATTCAATCATGAGGTATTTCACGTCAGAAACAGTTTATCCAATGTTTTTCATGCCACCTACAACGGCGATATCCACAAATACCAGGACGATCTGAGCCATCGCAGCGGCGAGGAACGAACCAGCGGCACAGGTTGGCACGGGCGCCACCAGTAGCGCCGCTTGTCGAGCTCCCGCGCTGCCATTGGCTGCGGCCGCCAGACCGGAGCGGTAGCCGCGCGGCAACATTCAGCAAGTTGGATGCCCGCGCGGCATGCGAAACGGCGCCGCATGCTGTTGGAACCTGTTGGACGTCTGTCGGATGCGGCTTGTGGCACGAACAGCCGTACGGCAAATCGCATCCGAATTCGCACCATGCGTCCAGCACTTTACGCGGGCGTTTACGCAGGCGTTCGGTCGCCTTCTCTCCTCTCCTCCCCCCGCGCTGCAGCCTGTAAACCCACTCCCTCCTCTCCCTCCCGCATTTCATATAAGCGCGTGCGCTCGGTCGAGGAAGTGTCGCTTGAATCGTGCGGTCGCTCCGTCGGTTCCCAGTAGCTGCAGTTGTCTCGAAAGCCTCGCTACCCTCGCCGCAGACTCGCGTTGTCTCTCTGTAGCGGAAGCGGTAGCTCGACGCCGACGCTTGGCTTCGACGGCCGAGTGAACGTAAACGAAACTAAACTTGGTGTGCACCCCCAATGCTGCTTCGGATCCCCTCATGGTTCCCTTTAGTGGGAGATGGTGTAATTTTTTTGCGAGTCTTGCGTTGAGGCCGAACAGACGCTCTCTGCCATTTAAGAAGCCCGCTTAAGAAGCTCCTGTTGCTTAAGTGCAATTAACACAGCAACCTTCTCATCAAAACAGCCCTTATGTGCAAAAAAAAATTATATACTTCCTTTCAAGTCACTGGTGTTCGTTAGTGATTCAAGTGATTTGGTTTAATTATGCTATTTGTGGCATAGCTCGCTTGATTGTCAAAAAGTATGACGATTTCGGTCCCCAATGCTTGTTACATTTGCTGCGATAGGTAGTGTACTTTGTATTTCGGTTGATACATGGAAATATGTCATTTTGACCAATTATGTACTTTGTAACCCTGTACCCAGCTACGTAATGTCTTAAGGGCGCTGTGATTACTGTGATAAATAAATAACTAAATAAATAAATAAATTGCAAGTTTCAATGCGCTACAACTTTATTTACAACATTTTGCTCCACTTATTGCCTTCGCGAGGTATGAGCATCCCCGAAATAAAAAAAAGCGTGTTCCAGTATCTGTATCGCTGTATCTGTATTCCGGAATACTTTTTTCGTCTTTTTGCAAAAGTATCTCCGAAATATCCCGTTACGTCAAAGGCAAATGTATCTCAGTATCTGTATTTTAGGCTTCCAACGCATGTATTTCGATATCTGTATTCCGGAAAACCTTTCCGAGTATGTCTGCCCAGCCCTGGTCTCAGTACGTCTATACTGCGCATCGTTTCACTTCGCAATGCCATACGAACTAGCCCCGGTAGAAGCACTTCTAAGGGTATACCAGACAAGCTTTTAGGTTTTTACCTTTTTACGAGGGCTCTTTTTGACAATGAGCATGCACATGACTAGTATTTAGCTTAAGAGGCAATTTTTCTCTTCATACTCTTGTTTATTGATGCTTTCTTTGGAGAACTGTGCGAGTCCCATAGTGCCAGTTCATCTCTCTACAGTGCCTCCCCTTACTCGCTGTTGATGTATCAGGTATTTCATTACATTCGGTGCTTTTCTATCGTTTTAATGGATATTGTGCATTTTCTTCTGGTGTCACGAGCAGAGAAACAGTCGGGGCCACGAAATGAACTTGCGTCTGCGATACTGCGTAATCGTCATCTTTATCACGTGGAGTGGGTACATTCCACTATACATGGTTACCTACCTACCTACTACTACTACTACTACTACTACTACTACTACTACTACTACTACTACTACTACTACTACTACTACAGAGGAGGGACAGACCCACACCCTAAGGAGCTTCGCCCCTAAAATTCGTATCACCCCGAAATTAGTATGAGCTGTGTTCGTCACTGCATATATATAAGGGAGCGTTTCCGTCCGTTTACGTCTTCGAGTGAACTGAAAGTAGCATTTTCGTGCTATATTGAGAGAGCCGAACTTCCAGCAATAGAAAACGCCTAGATTTAGGGGCGAAGCTCCTGAGGGTGTGGGTCTGTCCCTCCTCTGTAGTTGTAGCAGTAGTAGGTAGGCAGGTAGATAGCCACGTATAGTGGAATGTGCCCACTCCACGTGATAAAGATGACGATGACGCAGCATAGTGGAATGTACCCACTACACGTGATAACGATGAAGTATAAGCGCGTTCCAGTATAGTGGAATGTACCCACTACACGTGATAACGATGACGATGACGCTGATGACCATGAAGTATAAGCGCGTTCCAGACCACACATTCTCTTTCTGCCATGGATAAAAACGATCGAGCTTCGCCCACTCATCATCATTCACTTCGTGGATATGGCGTGATTTTTTTCTGTAGTTGTCTGGAGCTTTTTTTTTTTTCTGATTTCCTTGCCAACAGGACAGGGGGCTCGACAAACCCCTCTTTTCACACTGAAATTGCGTTAAAAGGCCAGTAAACAACCCCGAGGTCCAAAAATTGTTATAAAGAGATATATGTGCACTTTTGCTATGTGAACATGCTGCCGCAAGAATTTTGCGAATACGTGCTATAATAAGGAAGTTACAGGGGTTAGAACATCTGTTTCAGTTGGTTTCAAATTTTCGCGCTTCCTCGCCACCCTTCTCCGCTGTAGGGAGGGGGGAGGCGTAGCCCATCGTCTTGACTCCGCCCACTTCGGCAACGTGACACGACGTCAGTGATACGCCATCGGCGCGCAGCCAACGGCCGAGCAGGTCCTCCCCCACATAGGCACGTGTCATGGCGGCGCGGGGAGATAGCGCGATGCGAAGAGCACCGTTTCCCTAGCGGTAAAGTAGCGAGACGCCTCTTTATCTCGGAGGCTTTCGTTCTGGCAATACCGCTTCTCCAGTAGTCTCGGGCTCTACAAAACGGCAGAGGGCAGCACAGGAAAATGAAAATGCGTACTGCGCGGCCGAAACTGCATCACCGCAGGGCCAAGGCGCCGTTTCCTAGGGCAAAAGACCAATCGAAGAGCTCAGTGCCACGTCAAGTCGCCGATCGAGACTTTGCGTCACTGCGCGTACAAGGAGGATTGGTCAGGCGTAGGAAAGAAGCGCTGGAATTGTTTTTCGAAATGGGGGTCTGCGCTGCGCGCAGCGCTGTAATATTTGGAAAACGTGATCGCCGCGGTGTACTGTATGAATTAGCGAGCTTGTTTGGGGCGTGTAAAGAAGAAGTCGGAGCCTGTTGTCGGAGCCTGTTGACGGGCCCTTGATCGCCGCGGTGTACTGTATGAATTAGCGAGCTTGTTTGGGGCGTGTAAAGAAGAAGTCGGAGCCCTTAAGTCGGAGCCTGTTGACGGGCCCTTTACATGTCAAAAAGTATTGTGCAGAACTCTTCACATTTTTCCTTCCAGAGAATACGGCCGACAAGTATACGTCTCACAGGCTAGTTAACCAAGTCTAGTGAACGACGCATATGAGATACGAAACATTTCAACAAAACTGCTCGAGCAAAACGCATGCCGTCATGATTTTGTTAAAGTAATGCACGAGGCTTTCTCCGTAAAAGCGAATGGTTCAACTTTGTAGTTTTTTTTGTTTGTTTTGCTCACACTTTAGTGTAACAGCGCACCGCAACGAAATAACCCGACTGAAAGGTGAAGGACGAGACACACAACAAGCGTTGCGTCGTTCTTTGCCTTCCGGTCCAGTTGTTTCATTGTGGTGCGCTGTTACACTGAAGTATCGAACGATACCATCTTGCCGAAGTCTTATTGCTTTAGCGGCACCCAGACAGAGGCACACAGCGGCGAGCACAGCGTCGACTCTGTTGTATTTCCCTTCTCCAACGAATAAGTCACTATGCTTTCGAAGACAGCTGTAATAATTTCAGCGCTAGGCGGTTGTGTTAGCTGCGTTAATCTGGATGCGACCTGCAGTGTAGTAGGGCATGTTCTCATATTTTTAAGGCTGCGCCTCTACGCTGCCTACTCTCCTCGCTTATCTGTGATACGAACCGAAAGCTGACCATAAGCGTTGAAGTGAAGGTTACGTGGAATGCGGTCTTGCGAAGTCATGCCACGTTATCATTACAGCGAAACTGTACATGGCTAGGTGAAGCCAAAATTCGTTCGTCCTACGTGCAGATTAATTCCTCGCTGGCATGTGTCAAAGAGATCTGTCAAGCCCCACTATCTCACCAGTGCGCCACTAAAAATAATGAAAGGAACACATGGGCGGCAAACACAAGCTAAGATATCTGAACAGACGTAGTCAATCATCATAAAAAGCTTTAACGAACCTTACAGATCAACGCAGTGATAAACACTGGGGCTGTACAATTTAGCTTCGCTGGTTAGCCATCTGTACTGAGTGTTCGGGCGGTGACTTTTTTCCACGATTTTTAGGTCCTTCTTTGAGCTGCGTGTAGTACATTAAATATATATATATATATATATATATATATATATATATATATATATATATATATATATATATATATATATATATATATATATATATACACTTTCTTATTAACTTTCTTTATTTTTGGTTTTGGCGAAAAATTGCAATATGCTGCATGTTTAGCGTATTTTATAAAAAACACAGATTTTTTTCGCGAGTAATATATTCACATTATGTGTTTCATAGGTTCCTATAATAAATGATAAAAATACTTCGGGAGCGTATTAAGCAAAAACATTGCCACAATATTGTGACAAAGTTGGAAAAAATGGCATTTTGACTCATATTGAGGCTTCATTTTCTCAATGTAGCGGTCCAAGTAAAAATATGGCTTATATATTGTTGCATAGCATAATTTGTTGCAAGACATGCAGAAAGTTTGAAAAGAGTAGCTTTTGTTTTAAGTGAGAAAAAAATTTTCCAGCTGAACAACTACAAGGTAATAGAAAGTTTGCCTTTGCCTCGCCTTCACTGCATAGCAGGTCAGCGCAAGATTCTAGCGGGGGCTTTTCGGCGGCGAATAATGCAAGTCATACAACAGCTTGTCACTTGTATTGGTAGTACTGCTGTACAGAACGTCAAAAAAGGGCACTAGTGCTAATTTTATGGAACGGTATCTTCCCCCTTGGACCATATAGGGCAGGTTATACTCAACCGCTTCATAGTCCCAAGGGGCAGAATTATAATGTAGTCGATGGCCTGTAATACAGTATTGGGGCGTTGTGTTTGGCTTCTGATAATTAATGCACCTGGTCTTAATAATAATTAACGACATAATTAAGGTATAGTGTACTTAAGATGTTTTTATGATGTATCAGGTATAGGCCGATGCGTGATCGCTTATCAGTGGTTTGCATGATGAAATGATGTATGCTAGGTGAACGAGTTAGAGATGATTCGACATCGTCCCATAAATGACACTTAATGCACCATTTCCAGTTGCGATTTAAAATTTTCATCCACCTTTTTCTTAAAGGTCCTAGGGTGCTGAATATGTTAAAAGCCCCTCACCATTACCATACGGGCTTTTAAATAAAGCATTTTCAGCACCTTCAGACAATTAAGAAATAGGGTGATGAAAATGTTCAAATCCCTCCAGCAATGGTCACTGAAGTGTCATTTATGGGCACGATGTCGAATCATCTCTAACTCGTTCACCTAGCATACATCATTTCATCATGCAAACCACTGATAAGCGATCACGCATCGGCCTGTAACTGATACATCATAAAAACATTTTAAGTAAACTATACCTTAATTATATCGTTAATTATTATTAAGACCAGGTGCATTAATTATCAGAAGCCATACACAACGCCCCAATACTGTATTGCAGCCCATCGACTGCATTATAATTCAGCCCCTGGGACTATGAAGCGGTTGAGTATAACCTGCCCTATATGGTCCAAGGGGGGAAGATACCGTTCCATAAAATTAGCACTGTTGCCCTTTTTGAGGTTCTGTACAGCAGTACTACCAATACAAGTGACAAGGTGTTGTATGACTTGCATTATTCGCCGCCGAAAAGCTCCCGCTAGAATCTTGTGCTGACCTGCTATGCAGTGAAGGCGAGGCAAAGGCAAACTTTCTATTACCTTGTAGTTGTTCAGCTGGAAAATTTTTTCTCACTTAAAACAAAAACTACTCTTTTCAATCTTTCTGCATGTCTTGCCAACGAATTATCCTATACAACAATATATAAGCCATATTTTTACTTGGACCGCTACATTGAGAAAATGAAGCCTCAATATGAGTCAAAATGCCATTTTTTCCAACTTTGTCACAATATTGTGGCAATGTTTTTGCTTAATACGCTCCCGAAGTATTTTTATCATTTATTATAGGAACCCATGAAACACATAATGTGAATATATTACTCGCGAAAAAATCTGTGTTTTTTATAAAATACGCTAAACATGCAGCATATTGCAATTTTTCGCCAAAACCAAAAATAAAGAAAGTCAAGACTAAAATGAATAAACTATCATTGTCATGAAGGATCAGCGCCTTAAGATTATGGAAAAAATTGTTTCGTAGTAATTCCTCAGAACAGTAATTTTATACAAATTATTTAGCGCGACACAGTTTCACTTGGGTGCCCAAAGTTCGAAGCGCCCTCTAGGCAACAGAAAATTTTTTTTGCGAGAAAGAACGCCTCAATAACTACTTATCTCACTCGCACATACCTGGACAAATTTTTTCAGCAGGATCGGAGATGGTCGAAAATTGACCTGGTACACTTGATATGGAATGTCCCATGTATATATATATATATATATATATATATATATATATATATATATATATATATATATATATATATATATATATATATATATATATATATATATATATATATATATATATATATATATATATGTCTAATTCAGAGACTTTTACAAGATGTAGCATATTA
>JALIZH010003046.1:0-12695 GCA_030522465.1 Rhipicephalus appendiculatus | reverse complement strand
CTTAATGTTTTACAGAGAACGACGTTTTGCCAAAGTGTGGCTTAAATGATGACCATTCCCAAAGAGTACGCATACTAGAAAGTTTTTGTTCTTAGAACTCGTTTCCTTGCAGCCCATATGAATGTCATTACATATATAAGTATGTTACGGTTTTGCTGTATTCAAGCGTCGCCAGCGCGAAGTCGGCGACGGGAATGACAGCGGGTTCGGTCGTTCCGTACGCAAGTAGAAACAGTGAAGAGATCGGAGAAGTGTTTGGACAAAACAACAGCTTTAATTTAGCTATTGCGGCACGAGCACACTAAATACAACACTTCAGAAAAAAAAACTAACAATATGCAAAGAGAATCAAACAATGGACTTACAAAAATTACACAAGGATCAATTAACGCTAAAACAAACAATGGAAATGAAATAAACAATAAAGGCAGGAAAGTTCGATGATATAAACAGGTGCATACGTGTGATGACCGGCAGCGTTGCGTCCACGACGATCGGATGCGAGAAGTCCCGAAGATATCTGGCACGGACTCCAATGTCGGTGGGTCCTGAGTTGCAACGCCGATGTTTCCGGGAGTTAGCGCTTGAAGGAGATCTCAGGCAGGTTGAGCTAACCTGAGATTGAAGTCCCGATGCCTACGTTGCAGACGTGTCTCAACTAGGCGAACGGCTAAGTTTAGGTGGCCAGCCGATACAAAGCGCACACTAAAAACTTCTATAGGAGAGATACTCGGTTGATCTACTTCTACTCCATGCTTGTCAAGCAGCCTAGACTGATTAGCAGGGCGATATCCTGCGCTTAAATGCCCTTCGTGTCCCCTCACTCTCTTCCTGGGGGGAAAAGGGACCATCAACATAGGTCCAATCATGCGCATTTCGTTGTCGCAAAGCCCGCCCTCAAAATATTTTCGACGCCCCTTTTTAATTAGGAGAGGGTTCTCCAATAATCAAGATAGACAACCTGTTTGCGGTGACTGCGTAGGCGGCTCGTGCACGTGCAGCTCTTTCCGTGGGAACGCATCTTGCCTCCATTCTTATGCCGAGCGTCTTGCAGTCAAAACTTCGGGGCTCACTGCGGATTTCCGTATACCTGCCGTCGCCTCGGTATTCAACAAAGAGCCAACTTCGGCAGCGACACTCCCTTCCGCTGCTCTTCGCGGCTCTACGAAAAACAAGTCCCTGACGTCCAAGACGGTGCGCCGGTCCGCGGGTTGGGTGCGGCGCGCGTTAAAGCATGACGAGGGGTCGAAAAAGTGGCATTCCGTGACATTGCCCCCCCACTTTCGGAATGTTATCCATAACATTTGCACTCACGGAGAGACAATTTCTTCGACCCCCCAAAATCAAAATATAACCAACAAGAGCGAAAATAAAGACCGTCCTTCTCATACACAACATTTACGCTGAGTACATCAACGTAAGAACAACTTCAATACAATTATCAGAGCACCATGCTTCCTTTGCACACAACATGTCAGTGCTTCATACAAACAAGAAAAATAAAAAGCCGTACATTGCATCAGACCAAATACACTTCGGAAATATATACCATGACAAGGGAAAAAGAAAAAAAAAACTATCTAGTGCGCTTCTCTGCGGTAATGAAATACTTTCATACGCACCACAATAAGAACTAGTGCTCCAAGCCGAAGTATAGTCAACTCAAAATACACTTTTTCTGCCCAATCAGACCTACAAGAAAATAAAAAAAAAACTAAAAAAAAAATGTCCAAAGGCCACAAAATAACTATATCCGGCTCAAGCAATCGGCTTACGTAATTCTCGCCGCGGCGACATACTGTTTGAGACTTCGGAAGGCCTCCTCGTGCGCTGCTTTCCATTTGACCGACTTAGCTCTACCTTTCCGGGTTAACTCTGTAAGGGGAGCGCTAACTTCTGCGTAATTCGGGATGAACTCCCGATAGTGCCGTGTCAAACCGAGAAAGGCGCGAACTTGTCGCTTGGTCGAAGGACATGGTGCTGCCTCAATTTCGTCGAGTGTCGTACTCAGTGGAACATGTGGTACGTGGCCTTTCGGTGTTGTGCGCCGACAATTGTCACATGATGCGACGAACCTTTTCACATCGGCGGTGAGGCCTGGCCAAAAAAATTCCTTCAAGATCTGGTTCTTGGTTTTCTTCGTACCCAAATGCGCTGCCCTCATACCATCATGCGCTGCTTTAAGCACAGCTTCTCGGTGGCATTTCGGCACGACTAGTTGACGTACCAGCCGTCCGTTTGCTCCTGTGTACTGTCGGTACAGCAGACCCCTTTCTTGTCCGTATTCGACACTTCCCTTCTCCTTTCGGCACGTTTGCCGCCTGGCAATCTGCCCAAAACATTGCTTCAGTGTCGCATCTCTCCTCTGCTCGCACCCATAGTCATCTCCTGGTAATTCTGCCGTTGTACCGGGCGTATGAAGTTTGGCAAACCTTTTCGGCTGTGCATTCGCTTGGGAACGGGTGCTGGTAGCTGCCACGGGCTCTTGCTTCAACTTTTCCGTCGAGACTGACTTTTTGGTCTCCTTTGTAGGATCATCAGGAGGTCTTGCGCCATCGATGTTGCCCAGAATTATGTCATACAACGGATCTTGCAGGCATAGTGCAGTTAGGCGGCCGGTAAAGTACGGGGTCTCCACTTCAATCCGGGCTTCTGGCAGCAATCTCGCTGTTCCATCGACCAAGTAGACCAGTTTGCTTCTACCCGTCAGCTCGTCTTCTTTAACCAGCTTCCTCCGCACGATTACGGTGTTGCACCCCGTATCCCGCAACACTGAAATGCCTATGCCCCGGATGGTCCCAGTGACCACTGGGAGGTTCTCGGCCAGACCTTGCGGGTGTGCGAGTTGTACGGCGTTGACGACGGGGACTTTCTCGCCATTCTTCAGCTCGATATACCCGTCGTGTATGGGATCCTCGTGGGTTTCCCTAGCCGCATAGACGCAAGACGCTTGAAGTGCGTTATTCGACCCTGACCGGCAGTCGTATGCCCGGTGTCCTTCTTTCCCACACTTGAAACACACGATGGCTGTATCAGCGGCAGGCCTCTTGTAACGACACAGGTGCGGCGGGTGATTTCCGCGATTGCAAATATAGCACCGTGGTGGGGGTGCGCGGCCGCTGCCTCCCTTTTCGTAGTTGCCCTTCTCATCCATGGTGGGACCATCCTTTGCTTTCGCGAGGCTCGCTCCACCCTGAGCTTCTAAAAACTGGTCTGCCAGTTCCAGCATGTTTTCTAGGGAATCCGCCTTCCTTTCCCTCAAATATAAGGCCATGTTCGACCCACAACCATGCAAGAACCTCTCCTTAATCAATAATGCACGGAGGGCCTCAAATTCTGTCTCAGTTTTTGACAGCTCAACCCATCTGTCGAAGTAGTGGCTTAAACGAGCCGCGTACTGTGTTGCTGTTTCACCCCCCTGCCGGCCTTTCCTTATTGAACTTGTCCCTGAAGCCATCCGCCGTGAAACGAAAGCGCTTCAGGAGGGCGGTTTTAACTTTGGTGTAGTCCGAGGCGTCCCCAGGCGGCAACCTGCCATACACACTTAGCGCCTCTCCTGTTAGACATGTCGAAAGCGCCGTTGCCCACTGGCCTTCGGGCCACTTTTGCCCTCTCGCGATGCTCTCAAACCGGCGTATAAACGCGTCTAAGTCGTCCCTTCCTTCATCAAAGGTGACGAGTAATCTACCAGTGTTTATCCTCAAACTCTGTTCCTCCCCGCCATCGAGGTGCTCACTGCTAGATCGGCTCATATTGCTACTTTCATTGAGACGAATCTTTAACTGCAGTGCCTCCAGTTCATGTTCTCTGGCTAGGTTTGCCGCAACCCGCTCTCTCTCCTTTTCCCTTTCATCGTGCTCTCTCTCCTTTTCCTTTTCCTCCCGGGCCAGTGCCCGCTCTTCTCTGGCTAACGCACTGGCCTGTTCCTGCTGCTCTCTGGCTAACTCCTGTTGCTCCTTAACCCATTCTCTGAGTTCCGGGCCCTCAAGGCCTAACTGTTTGCCGTACCCGATAATCTTCTCAAAATCCATCATCTCAATACTGCGAACTGTCGCTATACAGCCGCTAACCAGAACAGCGCGCTGACACTTCACATGCGGAACGATCAACCAGGCGCGACAGCCTCAACACACGGGTCTATCGCCAAACCGTCCGCACGCTTCTCGTTCACCCCTCACTGCCCCACTATTGTACGGAACGTCCCAGTCGCGGACGCCAGTTTTGTTACGGTTTTGCTATCACTCAGCGTCGCCAGCGCGAAGTTCGGCGACGGGAATGACAGCGGGTTCGGTCGTTCCGTACGCAAGTAGAAACAGTGAAGAGATCGGAGAAGTGTTTGGACAAAACAACAGCTTTAATTTAGCTATTGCGGCACGAGCACTCTAAATACAACACTTCAGAAAAAAAAACTAACAATAAACAAATACTTAAACAATGGGTTTACAAAAACTACACAAGGTCAATTAACGCTAAACTAACAATGGAAATGAAATAAACAATAAAGGACAGGAAAGTTCGATGATATAAACAGGTGCATACGTGTGATGACCGGCAGCGTTGCGTCCACGACGATCGGATGCGAGAAGTCCCGAAGATATCTGGCACGGCTCCAATGTCGGTGGGTCTGAGTTGCAACGCCGATGTTTCCGGGAGTTAGTGCTTGAAGGAGATCTCAGGCAGGTTGAGCTAACCTGAGATTGAAGTCCCGATGCCTACGTTGCAGACGTGTCTCAACTAGGCGAACGGCTAAGTTTAGGTGGCCAGCCGATACAAAGCACACACTAAAAACTTCTATAGGAGAGATACTCGGTTGATCTACTTCTACTCCATGCTTGTCAAGCAGCCAGACTGATTAGCAGGGCGATATCCTGCGCTTAAATGCCCTTCGTGTCCCCTCACTCTCTTCCTGGGGGAAAAGGGACCATCAACATAGGTCCAATCATGCGCATTTCGTTGTCGCAAAGCCCGCCCTCAAAATATTTTCGACGCCCCTTTTTAATTAGGAGAGGGTTCTCCAATAATCAAGATAGACAACCTGTTTGCGGTGACTGCGTAGGCGGCTCGTGCACGTGCAGCTCTTTCCGTGGGAACGCATCTTGCCTCCATTCTTATGCCGAGCGTCTTGCAGTCAAAACTTCGGGGCTCACTGCGGATTTCCGTATACCTGCCGTCGCCTCGGTATTCAACAAAGAGCCAACTTCGGCAGCGACACTCCCTTCCGCTGCTCTTCGCGGCTCTACGAAAAACAAGTCCCTGACGTCCAAGACGGTGCGCCGGTCCGCGGGTTGGGTGCGGCGCGCGTTAAAGCATGACGAGGGGTCGAAAAAGTGGCATTCCGTGACAAAGTACAAACTTTGAAGGCAATCGCATGAAAGTTGCGCAGTTAATGACCTCCCCTTTTGATTCGCAGGCTATCCCTTGCTCTGACGAGCCATCTTAGAGGTGCGGGCCTCACAAGGAAAGAACTCGAAAAAGCGAGGCTTGGAATTTAAACACATTAGCAAAAATGGGCACACACGCTTTCGCCAAAAGAGCTGTTTTTTTTTTCTTAGAGAAACTCCGTTACTCACGAACAGAAATTATCATCATAATGAACCCGCGCGCCCTCTCTTCAGCCTCTTCCTTCTCTTTCTCCTCCTCTTCATCTTCTGCTTGCCTCCCAGAACACGTGCGGCAATTTGTTCAGCGTGGGAAGTATAACTCTGATGGGCGAGAGAACGAGTATAGAGAGAGAAAAAAAAGAGAAAGAGAAATTCTTGGGGAAACAATTTCTTATCGAAGGGAGATTCGAACCTGCATATCCACGATCTCAAGGCGAGCGTTGTAACGACGCCTATATCCAGGCACGCTAGTACAGCATAGCATAGGCTTGTATAGTATTGTATAGGTAAGAGGTGGGAAAGATGTTAAAGGGTGAGGAAGAGGGTAGAGAGTAAAGCACGCGATAGCCTTATATATTATAGTATAGCAAGCTGGTGGGAAATGATAGTGATGGTGATGAGGAGGGTGGAGGGTGAAGCACAGCATAGCCATATGTAGTATAGTATAGCAAGGAGTGGGAAGGCAAAGTGAGGGTGAGGAGGTGATAAATGAGGAGGAGAATGCTGGCAGCCCTTCTGTTTTTATTCTTCGCACCACTAGTTCATGGCTGCCCCAATATTTTTCATGCTTGAGCCCTTCTGTTTGCACTTAGCCGTGATCATTTATTTAAGGAGGCGCAATGAAGACGTGAAACTTTGCAGCATCTTTCGTGGGACCGAACAAAAACTGACGATCTTCCTTTCCGCGGAGGAATTGTCGCATAAATCAAAAGCTTTTAGGATAAGGTGCCCTAATTACCGAAAAACCAGCACAATGCACCCACTGGAGAAGAAAAGGCACTGCGATACATTCCGGCGTTGCGGAAGGACAAAAGCGACCATAAAGGAATTCTTTTCAGTGTGTGTGCGCGCCGAGGTTATTCTTCGCAGGCACTCCCCCGCATCGATCGGTGACTCTATCAGGGTGACATGGAGAAGTGCTTAATCGGTGATCATAAAGCAACGCTGGGTTTTCTTTCACGACGATCTGATAGAAATCGCCTGCCTTGTTCGGGAACTTCCTGTCCGGATGGTAGTTGACTATTCGACGTCCTTGCCGATGTGTTCGAGCGGACCTTTTCAATGCAAGTGAAAGGTTGCCGCATGTTGTCACATTTCGGTTTTGTTCTCTTCTTAAAGGTCATTAGAACCAAAGGCTTGCTGCAACCTAATAGCTCAGTAATCTTTGTTTTTTTTTGTTTTTTTTTTGTTTTTTTCATGCTCGACATGCTATATTCATTGAATTAGAAGCAGGAATAGCGAGAAGGACGAAGGAGGACATTATTACTAGCCACTCAGTAACAATATCACTGTATTGATTCCGGTCGCAGTGAACTGCGAATTATAAAGTTCGTTAGGATTCCGTGCTGGCACATTTATTACGTATTTAGGATGCAATTGACAGACCAAATATCAATTTGCACTCAAAGAAATGTTTTTGTATCGTCACCACTAAGCCGGTGCAAAATTTCGAGCGTTGTCCAAATTGTTATTTTATGCAGAGCGCCCCAGCAAGCTGTAACCAGCATTTAAAAATAAACTGACACACTACATGGCGACGCGACCAAATGCATGTCGCATTTCACTGGTTCATGGAGTGAGTCACACTAATTTTTCACATTAAATCGGCTCCTACAATACGCGAGCTCTGCCGAATTTTATTTCGTACTATGAAACAGTTGCTCTCGATATTTAAGTTACTAGAAAGCACGCCGTTAGTTAGAGATGACATACCTTAGGCATGTTATCATCTCTCAAGCGATAATGTAACACGTCCTTTCAAGTCAACCCTAGCGTATAGACAATATTGCTTTGCCTCAGCCAAATATATAAAGACAGGAAAATGCATAGAACCATATATTTCGCTGAAGCCTATTTAGTCTTCTTATGTGCAGTAAGACCGCCATGAACCTGCTTCACTACCCACTGCCGTAGTAGTAAGCTGGTAATTAGGGTCATACACGTTTGTTAATTTTGAGAACTGTTACAGTGAAGTCAACGTCTCCACTTCTAACTGATTATCATTCGCCTGGCGAACTCCTCTGTCGGATTTGTTTCCTAGGAATCGCACTCGCACGCCTGTTTTCCTCCCCGTATGGCTTTTAGATGTGAAGCATCTTATGGCGAAGCTTAATCCGGTGGTCGTGGTGTGCCGCGTGCCCACCCTTACTGCGCATGCGCAAACCCTTTCAAAAAAATAAAATTAAAAAAACCTCCTCTCCCCCTCTCTCTCCTCTAGGCATCCCTCCCCGCGGCAACCACACCCTCACTGCGCATGCACCTCCCCCTCCCTCTCTCCTCTCCTACGCTCCCCCTCTCTCCTCTAGGCATCCCCTGCCCGTGGCGTCCACACTCCCACTGCGCATGCGCGTCCCCCCCCCTCTATCCTCTACGCTCCCCCCTCTGCCCTCTAGGCATCCCTGCCCGCGGCGTCCACACTCCCACTGCGCATGCGCGTCCCCCCCCCGCCCCCTCTCCCTCCTCTCCTATGCTCCCCCCCTCTCTCGTCTCGCGACGCAGACGCAGGCAGCGTCTGCTAGCGAGTTTCTTGGTTGAAAAAACCGACTGCTCGCGCTGCACAACCGTTCACTGGCCATCCCGTATATATGGCAGTGGATCTTGACCTCCAAGGTGGTGCCGGTGGGAAATTTCTCCTGTGCGTTGTTGAACAATAAAAATTCGCAGCGTGTGCGTTAACTAAAAGCGGACTGCGGGTCTCTGTGTCCAGTCGGAGTCTTCTGTCTCTCATTGCCCATTAGCAGAGATTGGCATGTTCCAGCAGGAAACACCTCTCCATCACTGCGTGCTTTGCGCCTCCCCAGGTTTCTCTCCTGCGCAACGCCGCGATGAGCGCCAGCGTCAACGCCGCCGCCAGTGTAAGCGTGAGCGCCCGCTGCTTCACATCTACACATGGTTCCCTTTAGCGGGAGATGGTGTAATTTTTTTCAACCTTCTTAGGCGCTGACTTGTTCTTTGCGATTCGAACCTTTGGTGTATTCGCCCGGCTGCTGTGTGTAATCTGGAACGATGCTGTTGCTATGGGAACCAGCGGCCTTCCAGAAGGATTGCCGTGTCCGATACGGGAAGCTGCCTGGCAGTGCATTTAGGACCGTGACCCCCTGAGCAACCACTTCGGCGCGCCCGTAATAAGTCATGTTCTTTTATGGTTCTTTCGTATTATGCTCATCCCAAGACTTTCTCCTCCGTATCTTTGTGACTGAAGCTATACCTAGTACTGCAATATTAACTTTGCGCGGATCTCAGTCCTCTGGCGTTCTGATTTTCGTCGGTTCGTCTTCGCCAATAAGTTTCCCGTAATCGTCATCTGTGATCCGAATTTAACCAGTGCAATAAGACTTTCTGGATACGAACCCTTTATGTCGTCTGCTATTACAGAAAGAAGCAAGGTTCTGGTGTTCATTCGCCGTGATCTCACTTACATATTGCAGCCTGTACCACTTTATGATGATAATCAATATGTATGTGTAAGAGTGAAAAAGAAGGGACTTACCATTACTGTTGTGGGCGCATACCTATCTCCATCAAGTCGGTTTGATCATCAAAGATTACGAGACATTCTGTCACCAGCTCCTGATCCATGTGTTATTATCGGGGATTTCAACGCCCATCATACGCTATGGGGAAGCCCGAAGACCGACGTGAAAGGCCGAAATTTGGTGTCTTTCGCCTCCGATAACGACCTTCTGTTGTTGAATGATGGCAGTCCTACCTTTTTACGTGGCTCCACATACAGCAGCTCTCTCGACTTAGTCTTTGTGTCACGAAGCTTAGTGAGCCATGCTGGGTGGTTCACGGATATAGAAACACACGGGAGGGACCATATTCCAACATACGTTAAGATCAAAGGATTGTCACCTTTCAAGATACGCAACACGACACGAAGAGTGGACTGGAAGAAATTTCAGTCTCGCATGGAAGATCTATGTCAAGACCACATATTAGACTTGGAAGAGGCAATCAAGAACACGGTACAGGACACTGTGTGTACCTTCACATGCTCCCCGAAATTCACGGACGTGGACCTAGAGTTGGAGCGACTTCGCGCAATCCGGCGACGTGCTGAAAGGAGATATCGACTCACGAAGGCCATTGACGATTTACGGACGGCTAGACGTATGCAGAAGAAGATCCAGCGCCGGCTGGATAAGCTCGAATTCCAACGCTGGACTGCCTTCTGCGAGTCGCTCGACCCTCGTAAGCCTTTATCACAGCTATGGAGGACGGTACGTGGTTTGCGGTCATCTCCCGTTCAGAGGTCGCCATTCAAGGCTTTAGCCCTTTACCAAAAGCGACCAGAGATTGATGTTGCAGAGGAATTCTGCGCCAGATTATCTGGACAACTTGCAGCACCCAACAGGTTACCATTTTCGAACAGCTGCCCACCAACACGCGATCCCCGCATGGACCTCCCCTTCTCCAGCCAAGAACTCAAGGCAGCACTCGCTTCGTGCAAACGTTCGTCAGCACCGGGACCTGACGGAATCTCCTACAGAGCCCTGTGTCACATGGGTGATCGCGCGAGAATTGCTCTGCTTGCGCTATACAACGAATCTTGGCAGGAAGGCACAGTCCCCTCAAGTTGGAAAACCAGTCGCTTGGTACCTCTGTTGAAGCCTGGCAAGTCACCGCTGGAGCTCCCATCATACCGTCCGATCGCATTGGCTAGTTGCGTGGGCAAAGTGATGGAGAGGATGATCCTCGGACGCCTGGAGTGGTACATGGAGTACAACGACATTTACCCGGAGGCAATGGCCGGTTTTCGACGTGGTCGATCATCAGTTGATAGCGTCATCGACCTAATCACCTACGTGGAGCACGAAAAAGGCCGTAAGCGTCTATGTGCCTCTTTGTTCCTCGACGTCAAAGGGGCCTATGACAACGTTACTCACGAAGCCGTCCTCTCCGCTCTGGAAGACGTCGGGGTGGGTGGTCGAATGTTTAAATGGATACGCAGCTATCTCTGCATGCGATCCTTTTTTGTGACCACGGAGGATGGGCACACCTCCCTACATTACAGTTATCGTGGCGTTCCCCAGGGTGGTGTGCTGAGCCCTGTGCTATTCAATCTTACTCTGATTGCTCTCCATGCACACCTGCCAAGCACTGTTTGCCTGTCAACATACGCAGACGATATCTGCGTCTGGGCATCTGCAGTAACTCGCCTGCAGTTACGAGCGAGAATCCAGAGAGCTGCCACTCAAACTGCTCTGTACCTCCGTGATCGAGGGCTGGAAATTTCTACCGGAAAGTGCGCTCTTCTGGCATTTACGCGCAAGCCCATGACAAACTACAGTGTATCAATCAATGGTCAAAGTATACCGTATTGTCGATCACACAGGTTTCTGGGCGTCATAATAGACAGAGACATATCATGGAGTCCTCACGTCTCGTACCTCAAAAAGCGGCTGACGGACATTTGTCACCTCTTCAAGTTTTTAGCTGGAAAGAATTGGGGAATGTTGCCCAGTGCCATGTTACAACTGTACAGGGTGCTTTTTCTTGGTTTCCTGCGCTACAGTTTGCCTGCGTTAACTAACGTAAACAAGACAAGTCGACGAATGCTACAAAGTGTTCAAGCCCAGACCCTCCGAATTTGTTTAGGCCTGCCTAAGAGTGCCTCAACTGTGGTGACAATAGCCATCGCTAAGGACCACCTCGTAAGGACTCATATTGAGGTTGAAGCGCTGAGGACGCACATAAGGCATCTTGCCCGGACTCCGCACCACCACCTAGCCTCTCTACCAGCGGAGCGACCACGCGCCTCTTTTTGCCGAACAGTGATCGCACATGGCGAGGCTCTACCAACTGGCTTCACGCCTGCAGCGAGACCCTCGGTTCCTCCATGGTGCCTCAAACAGCCAATCGTCAACCTGACAATACCAGGCGTCCGGAAGAAACAAGATCTGTCAGCACCAGCTCTTAAACAGCTCGCGTTATTTCTGTTGTACGAGAAATATCAAGACTCCACTCACATCTACACCGACGGCTCCGTTCTACCGAGCAGCTCAACAGCGGCGGTCGTGGTTCCAACGATCGCCACAACTATCAAGTTCAGGACGGCTCACCCGACAACTTCGACGGCAGCAGAGCTCACAGCGCTTCGCGCCGCGCTGCTTTTCATTAATGACCATATGAGAAAAAGGTGGACGACTTTCTGCGACACCAAGGCGGCACTGCAATCTCTACTGTCGCCTTTACGCCGCGGTCCACACGAACAGTTGACATTTGAGACTGCAGAGATGTTACACCATCTAACCGAGAAGGGACACCACATTGCATTTCAGTGGCTACCTAGTCACAGTGGCATCATCGGTAATGAACGGGCCGTTCAGCTCATACAGAGGACCGCGACCTGTCGATACCTCTTTCGAGGACAGACGCTGCTCGGAAGCTCCGCATGCTCGCTCGCCATTGCACCACATCAAATTGGAATGAGCCACATTTCATGCCTGCACGATTGCACTCCCTCGATCCCACGTTAAGCCTTAGAATTCCACCAAAGCTTCGTCGAGGTGACGCTACCGTCCTGTGTAGATTATGGCTCGGCGTTGCGTTTACCCAGGCGTATGCGTTCCGTATAGGCATGGCCGACACCGCCGCCTGTGAAAATTGCGGCGACGAAGAAACAATTCGACATGTTCTGTGTGACTGTCCGGAATATGCCACACAGAGACAAGCTCTTTGTCAGGCCTTCAACAAGATCGACGACCAGCCCCTATCTGAAGAAAGACTATTACGTCATCGTTCAGACCTAACATCGCAGACGAAGGCCTTACAAGCACTAATAGGCTTCCTGCGATCTACTGGCCTATCAGAACGACTCTAAGCGGAACGTTCTCGTGTTTGTGTGTGCGGCTGCGGTTTTTTTCTCTCTCTCTCTCTCTCTCTTTCAACCCCCTGTTCCCCAACCGCAGTGCAGGGTAGCATACCAGATACTACCTTCTGGTTAACCTCCCTGCCTTCCTCTTCTCTTTATCTCTCTCTCTTGCGCGGAGCTGCTAGAGCGGCCCACCCGCACCCCCGTGCACGACACATGATTTAAGTTTTTTTTTCCATTTGTATAAAACATTCCTAAAATTAAGTGGAATGAAAATG
>JALIZH010003045.1:0-32133 GCA_030522465.1 Rhipicephalus appendiculatus | reverse complement strand
CCGGAACACCTGGCCAGTTTCGCGGCTGGAAACACAACCGAGAGGATTCACAGCTGGATCTACGCCTTGCGCCAGAACACTGTGCTGCTTAAACTGACCGTCGACTTGGTGGGTTTCGGAAGAGATAGGTGCTCGACTTTCATTTGCGCTCTGGCGCAGAACAAGTCGCTCTCTCACGTGGTCATCCGTAACCTACCCGCGGGCGTTAACTTGAAAGAGTTATGCGAGATCATCCAAACATGTGGCCTCCAGCAAAGGGTGTCCATCGAGAACCATTACTTGACTCCTCTCGACTTTCCGACCCTTCTCGAGTGTCAAGAAGTGACGAGTGTTACCCTCCACGGCTTCCACATTCCCAACCCTGACAATTTCTGCGCAGCATTCAACGTTCTCGCGAACTGTGGCCACCTCGCGGCGCTACGTGTGATCCTGGGAGGCCATAGCCTGGACGAGCGCTTGCACGTCGCTATAGCTGCCTACATAGCAGGCACACACACTCTGAAGAATATCGAACTCCTTCACTGGACTGACTTGTATAATCATGTTCACCTGCTGGACAGCAATTCGGAAAGTCACCTCGTGCGCGCGTTGTCATCGAACGTTAACCTTAATAGCGTGACACTTGAATGCAATCGATTGAGCAAGAAAGATGGCGAATCGTTAGCTGATCTCGTCATCAAAAGCCGAGCCCTTACAGCTCTATCTTTGACAACCATGTTAGGCAGAACGATAGGAACGTTCTTGAGAAGTCTCGCACCTCGAGTGCACAGCAATTACTGCCTGCTTCACTTGAGGTGCGCAAATGTTAGCGAAGCTTTTGGCCGTGAGATAGCTGCCATTCAGAATGTCACGAGCCGCAACAGCAGCCTCGTGCATCGAGCAGCCCGTTTCGTTGCGGGCGACCGAGACACGTACTGCGCACGCGCTCTCGAATTAGTCTACGAGCACCCGAAACTGATAGAGCGCGTACAAGCACACGAAGCCGTCAGTGCGGCACAAGCTGCACAGATGGTTGCTGCTGCTCTTCTGGGCCTCACCTGTTTAGACGGATACATGAAGGCGGCCGGTGTGGTTAAGGAGAAAGTCGTATGTGACCACTCGCTGGATGTGGGCAAGCAATTGGACGAGATCGACCAAGATTGCTGGTGGTACATACGGCAGCACTTGAAGGTTGCGGATGTGATCGACATTTGACGCGGTATCCAATTGTAGCAGTATAGACACATCTGCTTCAAGTATTTCAGCAATATATTCTCGCTGAAGCTTGTTTTGACGCTATGGTTTCTTCGGCGATGATTTGTGTTACCCATATATGTTTATATCCACCATGACGTCAATGTAGATTGACATTTCTTCCCCATATTTAGGGCGTGTGGCGAAGTAGCATCTGCATACCATGTCCCGCACTATAATTCGTACTTACACTGTGGCGCACGTCTGACGGCAAAATTGACAGCAAAGTGGAGCTGGGAAATTTTATCGCGCTTAGAAAGACCTACCGTTGCATGACAGTTGGATGGATAGGGATTGTAATAAAAATGCCAGAGACGTCAGCTTATTTTTTCGTCGGGCTTGCTGCTCTAGCTCTTGAGAGATCACTATGATACATACAATGATCGCAACTTGAAGAGCAGCAACAAATTAATGTATGGTATCCTCGCGTTGGCATATTGTTCCATATCCGACCTCTGTTGCTCTTGTCTACATATTCGCTTGCGAAACGATGTCGCTATTAACGAAAGTGTTGTAATTTATTGTGCTCTCCAAGAAATTTTATGCAGTTTGCCATTGGCTGCAGTCTAGAATTTTCAGATTAAAGTGGATAATCTGAATGACCCAGCAGCTTTGAAGTAAATAAATATTGTACTGAAAGCTCTAAATTGCATTTGCGCCTTGCTACGAGCCACAAGCCTATAGAGCTGTTGGCAACAAAAGTTATGACGTTTTAACGTTTTGATTTCTAGCACTTTCCATGAAAGCCTTGCCACCCTTCTCGGCCCTCACGTCAGTGCAACAAGTTGTGTAAAATTCGTGCGCAAGAATTGTGTCGTCATTACTTCGTCGTCGTCGTCATCATTGCCATCACTATTGCAATAAACTTTTTACGAATGAGCGGAGGTATCTCAAGCGATCTCCGATTAACTCTAGCTTGTTACTGTACATTTACCGAGACTATACCGATAAAATTATCGCATAGTTTTTACATACGCATGGTCCTATGCGCGGAAGGCGCACAATTTATGAACGCAATAGCGTTAAAGAGCTCGTTTCGCAGAAATTCTGGCGTCGGCGTCGGCGGCGGCGTCGTTGGTTGTGAGCGAAAAATCATCATCTAGTCCGTGACCGAAAAATCGAGAAAGATGCAAATAAAATAATAAAAATTTTCGGGTCCGAATGAGGATCGAACCCAGGTCGTCTGCGTGGCAAGCAGGCGTTCTACCGCTCAGCCACGCTTCTGCTTGGGATTACATATAAAAAAAGTCACAGTTTCACCGCAAGGGTGAAGCAATGAATGCGATAGCAAAAAATTGTAATGTTATACGAAGTGAGGTTGGCAGCCAACTCTTTTTGGATCCGATCTCACGCAGCTCTAGAAAACGCTTGTTTAAGAGAATTCTCTTCGCGTTGAGAGCGCAGCACGTAGAAGGGTACACCGCCCCGCCCCGCCCCGCCCCGCCCCGCCCCGCCCCGCCCCGCCCCCCGCCCCCCCCCCCCCCCCCCCCGCTGTCGGCCGCCGAGAAGGGGAGATAACGCGCGCGCCCGCGCTCGTAAAATCGAAGGGCACCCCCCCGCTGTCGGCCGCCGAGAAGGGGAGATAACGCGCGCGCCCGCGCCCGTAAAATCGAAGGTCGCTCGAGGGGGACCCCCCGCCCCTCGCGTCTTTTCACGCTCGACGACGGGCGGGGCCGGTTATATATATACATATACATATACGGCAAATGATGGCGGCGGCCAACGGCGGTGGCGACGCCGACGGCAAAAACGAGCCGAAAGTGTCCATATAATTGCTATCGCAATAATAACTTCCTCTGCTTGGAGATGCAGTAAAAATAACTTCCATGCTTTACAAACAGACGCGTCCTGTATACACGCGTCATATATGTACATAGTGCTTCTGATTATTTGTCTTCTTTTATTGTTTTTATTTTCTTATCTTTGTATGAATCTTCTATATTGCTGCCATGATGTTGGGATAGCCGGCTCTTATGTAGCCTACCTTCCCATATTTTTCATATATAAATAAAAAAATAAAAACAATACAACATGTAATATCGCAGTAATAATGTGTGGTACAAACGTATATTGCCATCGAGCGCCAGAAGATGTGAATATCATAACGACATTGTGGTTCACAGCCGTCCACCCATTACAGAAGGCACACACGTTACTGCGCGTATTCCCTTAAAACCACGTAGTGGGTGCATAGCAAGTTCGAAAACATTTCCCGCATTTCCCGCGCGTAATTGCTCGGGGTTCAATGCTTGCTACCCATTACATAGTATGTACAAAGTGATCGAAGTAGGCACTAGGGACAAGATATGGCTATCGCGTTCAACTCTTTAAGGCGAAGCTTAAGGGTGCCCCCAATTTTTTTTATGTGATTTCGATTCACGTTGTGGCAGCTCTCTCTGCACACGTGGTAACCGCTTAACATGAAGGATATATCGACACGTTATGACGAGGACACAGTAAATATGAAGACAATATACTCAAGAGAAGAAAAAAATGAAGCATTTCACTCTGTGAGGGCGGATGACCAGTGAACCGCTGTAGCTTAACAGACTGTTTGATCGGGCTGGTTGGTAATGATCCATCCGTTTAGGTAGCGCCACACTTAACTAAGGACGGGAACGGGTTGTGGTTGGTGCTTATTGTATCCGTACTTAGTTGCGCTACCTACATTAATGGAATCTTTGTAGAACATGGCCCAGAAGTGACACAGAATGTTGTGAAAGCTACAGAAAGGCACACAATTTTCATGAAACGTACAGAATGTTTCCTTTCGAGTTTAGTGTGTAATCCTTTATAGAGTCCCATTTGTGCATCATGCCGCCACATGCGTCGTCATGTCTAGCTTGCCTCATGCGCTTGGTGTTTCGCGCACGAACTTAAGGAGCCATTCAAGCAGCGTGGGGTTTTATGTTCTCAAGTTTACAGTCCCCAAAGATACAGTTCGCGGAGATACGAATGACCTCTTTATATACAGCGTCGCCGAAAAAAAAAAAAAGCATGGAAAAGTAGTTGCCTGCCTTTGTAACTTTTGTGGTATTTTATTCGCCATAAACTCGACTAGAAGTATTGGGTGTACGTGACTTGAATACCACATTTTCACTATGTTTACCCAAAAGCTGTGAAACGCGCACACACAAAACTCAAACGCACGCGCGCGTGTGCCGGCAGGACGCACACGTAGACTACGTGCACTCTGGCTCGATGGATAGCTTTTTTTAAAGGGGCCAAGCAGAGAGAGAAAAAAAATGGGTGACAGGGGAAGGAAAAAGCGTCACAGCGATGACTTGCGAATCGTGAGGCCACAAAAGGGGAGTGATCGGCTTAATGCTCCTGCGTGACAGGCTTGCCGCCAAACGTGAGCGGCTTGCTGCCGAGAGAACGCATCCTGAGGAAGAGCACGAGCAGCCGGATCGCCGCAACAAATGGGGCCCCGGACTGAAGGTTCTAGCCTCTGCGACACCACAAGCAAAAACAACAAAAGTGGAGTTTTCTACTTCAGAGGAATTGAAACGCAGACCTCGGCTACGCAACAAGATATTTATACCCAATAATATTGTTCCTATCCGCTTACATTCAGTTTCATGGCATCACCAATTTATTATCTCGAGGGTAACAATTTACAAAAGCTTTCGCGAAATGCTAGCCTTCAATTTAACACTTCCGATGGCGCTTTCCCTTGGCTCTACCGGACTGCGCTTTGCCCGGCATATGTTTTGGGCTGCCGTCTAAATTTTGATAATGGATAAAAAGGTATTTTTTGATGCTAAATATTGCCACGCGCGTTTCTTTCAATGTTGCTGTATTCGGTTTACGCCCACAAAGACTGTGAGCAAAGCTCGGTGCAGACTGCGCCTCTGTGTTCGAGAAGCTTCACGATTTCAGTAGATCGTTTTGTTAAGATTGCGCGCAAGACGCGAACACTCGAGCTTATTCTAGAGCATGCGTGACAACCAGTGATCAGGCTGGAATATTCGATGACACACGTATAAATGCCGGCGCTCTTCACCGCTTGTCAGTTGATCGACGGCCGACGCTCCGTTCGCCGCTATCTGTGCCAGTGTGTATTGCTGTAATCTGACTTTACGTTTCACGGCCACAAGTTCAGCCAAATAAAGAGTTTCTTCTTTGACACGCCGACTGTTGCCTTCGTCGACGTCACAAGCACGTGACAACATTCTTTGATATTCGTTTTAAATTCGCGTAATGCATTTACCTTAATAATACTTCATAGCTATTTTATATTATAGGCAGTAAGCCCTTCATCTCGCAGTTTCGTTTCGAAAACTTCATTTGAGGTTATATTACTCTTTCTTTCTTTTTTTTCTTTTTTGTTAAAGGCATTTGAGGTAGTTGACGACACAGAACTTGGAAAACAAGCGAAGTCTGGTGGAGCACGCACGGGCCGCGTTGTCGGCCAACGGCTTTCTGGACTGACAAATCCGCCCACGTCGGACGAAGAAAGAACATCTTCTCGCTGTTTCTTAGAATAGACAAATTGAGAGAGAGAGAATAAAACATTTATTTGGTGTTCTTCGCGAGAAGTTCGGTGAGTGGGATCCTTAGTCCGGGATCCCATTGGCGCGGGCCGCTGTCCTCGCCCCTTTCACGAGGGCCTCTTGGGTCTTCGGATCCGAGCTGGACAGAGCTGCCTCCCACCCTATAATATTGTGTTGTGTCCTGGCTTGCATAGGTGGATTGTGTGGGCATTCCCATACCATGTGGTACCGGGTGGCTGTTTTATTGGCGCAGAACCTGCACTGCGATGCGTGTGTTCCGGGATCTATCTTGGACAGTATCTTGGACCTCCGACCCCGGCATATCGCATCCACCCTCGGCTATGCGTATGGACCCGCTCCAAACATACACTGATATTCTAGAACACCAAAGACTCGAAAGACGGAAACTTCCGCCCCCGGGGCCAAACCTCAGCAAGGAATCTCAGGTAGCGTGGCGTCGCCTACAGACCTTGTCCTACCCCAACCCATAGACAAATTGAAAAAGAGAATCCGTTGCAGCGCCATCTGTACGTATGTACAGGAAGCATTCAACGGCCGCCACTGTGCATGAGCAGTCCCGCGCGTTATGCCGGACATGCAAACCATAGAGTTTCCTATAAATACATTAGAGGGAACTCTGGCGCTAGTGTCTATGGGGGGGCTGCAACACACGGCGCTTCAGCCAGCATGGGAATCATGGGTAGTACACAAATTTGCCTAGTCTTGCCTAGGCTTCGTTCTCTTGACTGCGTGTGGCCTGAATTCGCTTTGCCGCAATACGAAGTTCAGCAAAGGTTTAGCAGTTACGCTTCACCACCTTGACCTTTTCAGGCTCACGAATTCAAATACGCTCAAGAAGTTTACAACGGTCCATTCTTTTTTCCTAAACAGAACGAAAACGCAACAATAAACAAAGCCACAAGTGCGTTTGAAGCCGGAAGCACGAAGGCTAGGCAAATTCCGAAACAGAACGAAAACGCAACAATAAACAAAGCCACAAGTGCGTTTGAAGCCGGAAGCACGAAGTCTAGGCAAATTTGTGTACTACCCATCATTCCCATGGTGGCTGAACGATCGCAGCGCCAGACGCCCCTCTGGTTAATTTTAGGAAACTCTATGATGCAAACCACCTGCATCGCACAAAATGTTCACATCGAAATGAAACGTGTATATCACGTTCATACTTGTTTTCACATGCACGAGCACCGTGTTCTTGCGTGTTCTTTTTTATTTGTTTTCATGCACGATGCACAATGTGTTTTCAAGCAAAGTGTTGTTTGAACACTTCGAGGCTTTCAACGATGTTGCTGATACTTATGCAACTCGTCTATAAAAGGTTTATTTATCCTGCTACTCTTCTAAACATTCGCAACACTCGATTTATGGGCCAATCACGTAGAGTGGGTTGCGGCCATTTCGGCGAGAGAAAAAGCGTTCCATATTTCGAGTCGTAGAACGAAGGAGAAAAAGAAGAAGCACTCGGGTTCCATCCATCAACGCACGCAGCGGAGTCTTTCAGCAAGCCCAAAGTCCAGAGCACAGACTTGCAATGCCTACGAATGAGGTAACGCCCATTTTGTATCAGAGCAAGTATGAGCGAGCAATATCAGACGCGGAACGCGTATTTATAGTACATAGGAAAAGCTTGCGGTGAATGCTTTTTAGTGGCAATTCAGTGTCGCTAACGGGAGTAGATTTATAGCCCGAAAACATGCTTTCGGCGTAGTGATGTGTCACCCTCGAACGTCCTTCCATGTAGCCGACGACGACCAAGGACACTTGGTGGAAGGCAGCTCGACCTCCTTCGAAAGCAAAGACATCGCGCTCAGGGCAGCCTACCCCACGAACACGAAGCCCCGGTAGGTGTCCTTGAAAGGACAGCTCGCTACCATTGAACTGTATTATCATGAAATATGATATGAGTTTATCTGCACGGTCACCGCCCCTACGAATATTACGAATTACTACAGCGCTGTAAACGCGCAACGCACCATTGAAAGCTACGACGCGTTTGCCGTTTCCATATCCTGATTTAGGCGAGGGAAAGTTAAGGCGAATGACACAGGTTCATTTCCTATAGGTTGCAGTGAAATTTCAATTCAAGGTGAGTCGCAGGCCAGAGCAAACTGCAGCTCAGGCCGACCTCTCTGCCTTTTTGTATTTCTCTCTCTCTCTCTCAATTCAAGGTAATGCAGTTAACAAAGAATACTATAGTATTTTGGTGACGCTCAAAGAAGGAATAGTTGTTTTGATAAACGTATATATGAACGCTATCTCCGTTGCTATGTGTCACTCTATAAGAACTGTTCAGGTGTATTTTTTATCAAAGCTGCATTTATGTAGTAGGGACGCCCATCCGCTTTTAACAATATCTCTCCATGACGTATTCACGCAAACATCGACGATTATCGTACCGTTGTCGTGCCTCAGGGCTCTTTCACATGCTGCGACATCAGCGAAAAAAATCGCTCCGTTCGCTCCTTTCGCGACCACCGCTTATTGGCGGTGTCGTTTCACATAGGCTGCGAATGGTCTGCGACTTTCGCGGCACGGAAGGTTATTCGCTGCTGTAATTTGCGGCAGACAGGCATAATTTTTCAAACATGATGTAAAAATATGCGTCTTACGATATTGTTAATTTTTCATGAACGTAGTGAAAAAGCACGCGTGTTTTGTGACTTAAAAACACTTTTCAATCTAAAATCATTTCAAAGTGCGCAACAGCGGTCGTAACCAAGCCAAACTTATCGGCGCTATTATGAAGCCTCGGCCGGCTCGGCGCAATTTCGACGGGTCTGGACTAAAAAATCACTGCACTGTTTCGAACACAGCGAAAATTTTCCATGTTTGGCACTCGCCGCTGACCGTTGCGGGGAGAGCGATCGGCGGCTTTTTTTTTTTTTTTTTTTTTTTTTTTTTTTTTTTTTTTTTTTTTTGCTGCGAGTGAATTCGCAGCTTAAAATCACTGTGTTTTGCGACATGTAAAGCAGCCTCAAGCCACATCATGTCCTGTATGCGGTTGACTGGTTGTCGGGCGCAGTTCTACCGAACAAACGCAGATCTCGCTGTCGAGTATAGTGTGGAAGTAAAGGCGGCTTTCAGACCGTTTAATGCTATCTTGTATAAACAGGGCGTCGCATTAGAGCAGCTCACGCGGAAATGTTGGCCGTACTTTCGGGTTTGTAATGGCCGCCACTCATGACGAGAAAACCGCCTGAGTAAACAAGTGTAGATTTACATGGGCGCAGCGATAACGAGACTAGGCTTCTATACTACAACGTTGCGGCGCTATAGGGATTTGTCACGTCGTCTAGCCTTGCTAAACCTGAGTAATCCGATAACGCTTTTCAATAAAGGATAATCCAACTGAGCACTGTAGCATCGAGCATTGAAGAAGCCAAAAACAGATTAAGGCGCTCAAGCCTTCTTTCGCCGCTATTTGGACAGGGACGATAAGGAAAGAATAGGCTGCTTCTGAGGAAGTTTTGACAGTCTCGTTCGGACCATTTCACTATCGAAACAAAACGTGTGTGCAGCGCGAACATTCGCGTACACATGACAGTTCTCTTCTTAAAGTTCCGCTACAGCCGTAAGGAGCTTAAGATTGTTTTATAGAAATGGCTGATGTATCTTTATCCTCTTACAAACTTTACTGATCTGAGAAGCCTGTGTTTTCTTTCTTTTTTTTTCTTTTTTTTTTTTGAAGGGCAATATGGTAAAGCACGACGTGAGTTTTAAATGAGTACGCCAAGACACAAAGAAAAAAAAAGCACGAAACTTTCATTGATGAACTACACGCACACAGCATAACAAGCACGCGTAATGCAGCCTCTCAAGCTGCGTTGTTGTGTCCAAGATATCGAGTGGATTAAAAGAAAAATTTATGAGCTCATCCCTGAGCAACGGTACAGACAGACAGTGCGTTTGTAGTTCGATTCTAGCTTCTGGTAGTGTGCTTGTTCATTCAAGTGTTTCGTCTACTCTTCAAATGTGAATGAAGATAAATGATTGAAGTGAAATTAATAAATAGTGCCTTGCAACTATATAACCA
This sequence comes from Rhipicephalus appendiculatus, assembly GCA_030522465.1. Taxonomy (NCBI): domain Eukaryota; kingdom Metazoa; phylum Arthropoda; class Arachnida; order Ixodida; family Ixodidae; genus Rhipicephalus; species Rhipicephalus appendiculatus. The sequence continues at coordinate 22,353 of JALIZH010003045.1, read as the reverse complement.
TATCGGGTATTTTACGAGCCAAAACCATAATAGGATTATGAGTCATGCCGTTGCTCCGGAAATTTCGACCACCTAGTGTTCTTTAACATTCCCTGACATCGCAACATACACGGGCCTCCATCAAAATGCTACCGCCGTGGCCGTGACGGAACGAACGACTTTCGGGTCAGCAGCCGACCACCGTAACCACCGTACCACTGTACCACCGCGGTGGATAACTACATTGCAACTGGTTAGCGCAGTTTGCCGACACCTCAGCAATGTTCAGTACTTCAAGGGAGGGGCCCTTTCCTTTAAATGTTGGCCAACACTGATCTGGTCCAAGGTGGAGGGGAGTAAAATAAAAAGAGGAGGCAGAACAGCACAGAGAACAAAATTAAAGAAAGCACTGACAGGGTATAGCGTACCGTTCGGGCTCTAAGGCAATGGGCATGCTTGGCTCTTAATTTTCTATTGAGAGTTTTACTGCAAGCGTGCTTTAGTGCGTATGAAGTCCACAGCGGTGAATGAGTAGTTATGGTGTTCGGCTGCTGAACCGAAAGTCGCGGGTTCGATCCTGGTCGCGGAGGTCGCATTTTGGTTGGGGGGCGGAAGGGTAGAGGCCCGTGTACTGTGCAATCTAAGTGCACGTTAATGAACACCAGATGGTTGAAATTTCCGGAGCCTTCCACTACGGCGTGCCTCATAATTATATCGTGGTTTGGGAACGTAAAACCTCAGATATTATTACTGCTTGTTAACACCCTGGAAATATCGGCTGTGTGACCGATTAAAACTAACGACAGTATGTGTACTCAGTAGAGTGCTTGGAAGCTAAATGATGAAGCCTGAATGTTTGTTTCAGTACGCTACATATGGCGCAGAAAAAAAAATGGAAATAGTACAGTTTATTTTACTGCAGGCTTAACTGCACATATTTTAAATAGTGCCTTAGGCATTCAGCTAAATGGGACGCCCTTCAACCACCCAGGGTTGCCGTTGGGTGAACATGAAAAGGCGCCAGAACTCACGCCCAAAGAAGCCAAAGTAGCCATGTCATTTGATAATATCGCCGAATTTCTGGCCAAATAGAGCAGAAGCGGCATTATCAACAGAGTCTTTTCTATTGATGAATGAATAAAAACATTTTTGAATAAGTAAAACCACAAGTTTTAAAAAGAGCCATGGCGCCAACTAGAAATTGTCGTCGCCAACGGGGCCCAAAAGTAGCCAATTTGGCGCAAAGTAGCCACCAACGGCAACCCTGCAACCACCCTCAATTTAATTCACAAACGCGTTGAATTTAATTCGCAAATGTAAATGTGCGTAACGAAATATTTAGCTTCGCCCCTAATCAGGTCCTTAGCCAGGAATTTTTTTCGGGGGGGTGGGGGGCAGGGGAGGGGCACTTGCTGAAGGCAGTGACTTTTAGAAACACACCTATACTCCTTATTTTCGGTAAAACACCTCCGTTCAGCAGAATTTCGAACCGGGGGGGGGGGGGGGGGGGGGGGGGGGCTAGGGTACCTCTCCTGGATACGAACCTGTGCCTGATTAACGTAATTTTCTCATGTATCGAATTATACACATCGACGTCTCGTTCCAGAAATGACCGCCTCTGCAAACGCATTATTTGAAGGATTAGACATGTTGTTGCCAGCGATAATTTTAGAGCGAACATTTCTAAACAATAAAAAACTTCTTTTCTCGTTGCATCATTTAGTTGCTTCAAATGAATGGAACAACAGAGAAAATGGAGAGCGGTCTTCTGTCACAGAATAATTTTATTTAGACTGTTGCACGCACTTTGAATCCTCTTAAACTCGGAACAAATTCCCAATACGAACAAGCAAGCATGGCTCTTTAACATTTATTACTTTGTGTGATGCGGATATTTTACCCTGCCTGCTATATATATTGCTAAATGGATGGAGGATTAAAAAGAACCGCTATTAATATTTACACTGCACATGCCTGAAAATGTCAACAGTATCGTCTGCTCTGAGTGCGCCGAAACTCTCAATGCGGCTCACGCACACTTTCCTTTGATGCAACTTAAAAATATTCCCGCGCTAGGGTGTTAAGGTATAAATTTTGGAAAAGCCAAATCATTATTTTTATTTGACTACTGAATTTAACAGTCTTAAGACGAACGCATCTCTGGGGACAGCAGCCGGTTTTTCGCAACTATGTACGGTGTGCATTTTCCTTTCCTGGAAATTTCTAAATAGTGTTATAGCACTTTGAGAAGATCTTATGTATTTATCTGTATCTGTCTCGCTACATACGCATTCATGGTGAAAACAACGTCGGTGTGTCATGCATGTTTAGACACAACCTAATGAAACCTACAGAGTGTTAGATGCGTCTTAGACAGAAAAGGCGCTCTTGATCCATTCCCCTTCCTTCTTTTCATGTACGCTTAGAGCAGGGGTCTCAAACACGCGGCCCGCGGGCCGCATGCGGCCCGCGAGGATCTCGGTTGCGGCCCGCGGCCCGCATATGACTGTCTTCAACCCACTTTTTTTTTAAATTTCTTATTAAGTATGTTCGTGAGCTACACAGGCCTGATTGGTTTAAGGCATTGTCTCAGTGAGGCATCCCACGTGTTCACCTTGTTTTGAAACATAACCATGAAAGGAAAATTGCATGTCGACATCGGCGTCCACATTTCAGTCATATTGGCGATCGGTATCGACATTTTGGAATCCTGGCACCAAATCTCCTTCAGAAATTACCTGTAATGAGATATGGGAAAGCGTTCTTTCAAATGGCCAGCGTTTTCTCGCAAATTGTACAAACTCCCCCCCCCCCCCCCCCCCCCCATCGCTCTTACCTGCTTCACTGCCTCGGCCCTTGCGGGACTGACTTTCGCGACTGCGGCCCGCTGGCTTAGGTGAGTTTGAGACCCCTGGAGGTCTGATTAATAAAACAATTTAGGAGGCCTTGCCCAATCGGTAAAATGGTGGCAAGCAAAGTTTGGCGTGTGCGTGCATGACCAACGTCTTTCTTTCTTTCTTTCTTTCTTTCTTTCTTTCTTTCTTTCTTTCTTTCTTTCTTTCTTTCTTTCTTTCTTTCTTTCTTTCTTTCTTTCTTTCTTTCTTTCTTTCTTTCTTTCTTTCTTTCTTTCTTTCTTTCTTTTATTCTCATTGCACAATGATCCCTCCTAACTGTTTCCTTCATCCATGCCGGGAATCGGATCTTCATCCACGTGCCTAGCGGCGCCACACTTCAGTTGTTACAGGCAACAACGACGGTCATGCGTTCACATCCAGGTAACATTGAAATGTGGCAACGTGAAATGATAAGTCACGTGGCTAACCTCGGTAAAAGATCAGATTGCCGCCTCACAAACGGCTGATCGTCGGCAAGTCCTCGACAGAGAGGGCGTCGATTACTTGAAAACTGCGCATACAAATACGCATGTCACCAATGCATCTTCGAGGGCCTCATTTCTCCTTGGTCGCGGGTGCCATTTTTTGCGGTCACACCTACGACGCTAACGACGCTTGCGAAGCAGTAAAGGCTTCTCTCGAAAAAGTCCCTGGTGGCAGTCAAGCAGTCCTTACGATGTAGAAATGCGAGAGCATTGCTTGTCGCTGAGATGAGCGTTACGGAGAAATGTTGCTGAGCTCGTTGGTGATGTTCTCCACAGCCACGTGGATCGCGTCGTACCGTTTTTGTAGTGATACTCAGTTAGAACCTAAGAAAGGTAAGCTCCGTCCAACGCTTTACCGCGTTAAATGGCGCCTGCCAACACTCCAAGGTGACTCCAATAGACAGCACACCGACACCAGAGCAGTGGGAGGCTGCGCTGTCTTGCTCGAATCGTGAAGAACAGCTTAATGTGATCGACAGAGCTCTCAAGATGACAAAGGCCATACGGTCCCTGGACTGAGGGCTCCACTTTCACCGAGAGAATTCCTTGGCAAGAATATATGTTTTCATTCATTCATTCTACCACTGCTTTATGAAATGGCAGCGGGCGTCGCACAATGAGCTAAGTAAGGTTCTCGCATTAAAAACACACTAGTGCCGGTAAATGTTTTAAGTTTAATTTGCAAACTTTTCAAATCCACGTGCGCGCACTGAACGCGTCCTTAGCCATTTCATACAGAGGCGCATGACTAGTAGGCGGAAGTGGTCATGTAAACACTAGCTCAAAACTCGTTCCAATATAGTGACTTAAAAATTTTCATTGCGAAGCAGGCGAAGATCGCCTAAAGCCTTATTTCAAGGTACAGTTATAATTCGATCTGGGAAGCGCGATTTTACAAAATTCCCGTTGGAGGCATGAAATGTCCATTCTCCATAAAATACACATAAGGTTCAGCGTTGCTATGAACGCGAAATAACGAACTAACTTGGCCACCAAACTCAGTTTTCCGGAAATAACTCGGTGAAAAAGGGGTAATTTCCTTCTCATCTTGACAGAGACGGGATTTTCTTCGAGCTTGCGCTCTAACGCAATCGCGTTAAAACATCTGGGTGCCATAGTTATGGCCCTAGCTTTTTGCTTTAACGAGACCGCACGACGCGCCAATGAACGGACTCGGCAGCAGGAAGCGTTCTTACACGTACCGGATGGTGGTAGATACGGCGTTGGTTGCTTCGGTTATCTAGTGGTTTATGCGATGGATAGCACTGATCATCGCCTCCCATCTTTCTTTCTCGACCTGCTTACACAGCCACTGCATTCGTTCTGTGCGTCATCGCATATAGGTAGGTGGTCATAACTCAACCTGACCTTTTACCTGGCTTGTATCACCCGCTATCTCGACTGCATCACCCGGACGTGGTGGCTCTTATGTCAGGCCACCCTCACGGACTTTTCAGACCCGCAAGGATGGGTTTGGCCTCTGAGTGCCGCTACGTTAGAATTTTAGATTTCGAAGAACTGAAATATCTGCGCATCAATTTTACGAAATTCCCGATCCTGATTTAACGAAATAATTCGAGCGTCCCCATCACTCCGTTAAATCCAGTTTCAACTGTACTCTTTCGAAAACTCGCAGGAACGCATAGTGGCCACGGTACGCCGCATTCCAACGAAGAGCCTCATCATCACGAGTGGCATGGCCGCCATCACGAATGTTGTGAGCGGTCGCTGCATCCGCCACCACACCTGTACTACCCCGCCGGACCTCCTGCATCCCAGGTCTGTACTATTGAGATAAGGTACATATTAGTATAGCTTTTTATTTTTTTGTTGTTGTATGGGTTGTACGCGTACCTGAAGTGGAGGGGGGACATTACACAGGGAAACATGAGCAGAGAATACGTCTAAGTACGACTTCGGCAGAGCGTCAAAACGAGTGGAAGTGTTTTCAACATTTAAGCTGGAAACAGACTTGGGCGTTTTTGTTTTTGGCGCACACGGGAGTAGAGGCCAACGGTGCAAATAAGCAACCTGTTAGCCTCATGATAAGCGACGGGCATTCAACGTGAGTAGGAAGCGTTCACAGAAAACGTGCACAGAAAGCGTTCTGTACCTAGCGTAGTTTTGCACTGCCTCCAGGATCGGGGGGCACCTCACCTGTTTCTGCACCACCTCCGTGATCGACCCACCTTTCACGAAACGATGGTGTCATGTGATGACGTCATCATGTAAAGTCGCGTGATGTGACGTCATATTGGCGTCATGTTCACGTCAATACGCCATGGACGTCATTAGATGTCATATTGATATCTAATGACGTTATATTGACGTCATCTAAGAATTTCGCCTTAATAAGGATGGAACGTTGCGTATTGTATGCATGTTGGCGCTCCGGAGCGCAGATTCATCCTCGATCAAACTGACCTCCGCGATCGGAGGCAAGTGCCGACGTTACGTTGGACTTAAACCACACTTTGGACGCCGCGTAGAAGGCGAAAGTGCATGGCAAAACCCATCATGCACACAACTGCTCCGTTTCTATGATCCGCCTCGTAGCACTCGGCAAAAGGACGAGCAGCTAGCACTTTCCTCACCGCTTCGCGTAACATTGATTCCCACATCGTGTGGGATGTGCTGAATGTTGCCGTTTACTTTAGTTTCTGAGTAGAGTAAGTATACCCATCACAGTTCGCGACTGGGAGGCGAAATTTTGATCTCGACGTGGCGATGCCGGGGAAGCAATCAGCGGCCGCCGCTGTATTGTGTTCGGTTCAGCTCCACAATTTTTCTCTCGCCTTTATTACACAGTTCGAACTGCGAGAAGTATGCGCGCGCTTGTGTAAACAACCAATTAAGATCTGTCCCAGTCTGGTAGGAGGCTCGGAGTTTAGCGCTACTTGGGATGCAACCTTCCTTATCGTCTGGAGACACCTTGCAACCAGAGAGGCCGACTTCATAAACAAAACTGTTTATTAAAAGTAAAAAAAGCAAATTCAGATCGGATCAACATACATGATTGCCCAGCGGCGGCCGATTCTCGGCTCGCGCTCCCCTCCTTCAAATACACACTCGTTTATATACACTCGTGATATGAAAAGGAGCCATTGTTTAATGCCCTTAATCTATTTGGACCAATGAGTGTATCAGATATTATGACAGAAAAAGAGGCGGGGCACTTTCTTTCTACACCGTGGCCGCCCCTTTTCGAGCCCGCCTTCTATGATACATCGCTGAATTAACACAGCGTCACAATTACAGCAGTGCCCCAGGGCATCCTTCTTAACAACTTGCGTCCGTTTCCGTGTAGCTGGCCCGGCGCGGCGACATCACTCGCAAACACATCATTTGGTTCCAATGCTGCCGACAATGAGCAAGTTATCTCGCCTTTCACTCGACGCAATGTCAAAGCAAAACCTCTCCTTACTGATGTCCTTTTGAAGTCATAGACCTGCGCCGCTGAAAAGTTCCCTTTGTCGGCATCCAGGCCCCCCTTCAGATAATGATACCACCCCAGTGGCGTAGCCACGGAGTAAAACACCGAGCCCGTGCCCCCCCCGGAACAAAATTTGTCTACGCCCCTGTGCCACCAGCACCCTGACTGAGGGTTCAGGCTTCTGTATAGCATGCCTACACGTGACGAGACGAGCGCCCATATTCTGTTTAACACTCTTCGGTGCAGCTGGTCCGGGACAGTGACATTGCTCACAACGCGGCAGATAGGTCCGAGGGTCGCTAACAATGCATAGAAACTTCGTCTTCCGCGCCGCGAAATCAGTGACCGGCGTCTCTGTTATCTCCTCGAAGTCGCAAATGGCGCGCGCTGCTGGAGAAGCTCTTTGTACGCACCGAGGCCCATCCAGACAACTGTGTGTAACACAGACGGAGGAACGGGTGCACGTCCTTCAAAGTAGTGTTCTTGAGAGAGAGAGAGAAAACATTTATTGAGTAAAGATTTTGAGTGAAGGTGGGAGGGTCCCTTATTCCAGGAACCCTCTGGCCTGGACAGAAAAAATTTTTTTACCGCAATGTAGCGAAGCTATCCGACCAAGCGAACAGTGGCGCGGAATTGGCTTCAACAAACCCACTTAACAATCCGAGCACGTGTTCTGCGCACTGCCCGCTGGCTTACTCGAGCCACGCTTCGGCTTGGCGAACTTAACTAACCATCCCGCATTTCGTCAGGACATTTTTTTTTAACGTTTTGCCGTTTCTATAAACTTCGGTACCGAAAAAGAAACTAATCATTGTGATAGATGCTTGCCAGCATGGAATGTTTTAGCCGCACGAGTACCGACTGCCTCTTGTTTCTCTTGCGAGCCCTTCTGGTCAAACCCTTACTCCCGGTTTTTCGAATATTTACAAAATGTCTTCTGATAATAACATAATAATTATAATCATAACATTTTAACGGGCTTCAAGCATTCCGCCTCCATCGAAGAGCAGCCACCGCGGCCGGGGTTCCACCCCGCGACCTTCGGGTCAGCAGTCGAGTACCATACACAACTACTATAGACCACATCGGCGGGTTATAAAATGTCTTCTAAAAATAACTGGTATGAAATATAGTCATGGTTCAAGTTAAGAGTTGTATTGGATACATGCGGTATCAGAACGAGAGTTTAGTCAAGATGAGGGCCAATGAACTCTCATTGTAAATGATGAAAGTTAAGTGAATGAGTTTATCGAAAGAGCAGATGCTTTTTTTGGCAACAGCTGTGATCGCTGTGGCACCAGGCGGAGATCTCAAGTGCGTGCTTCTTTCTACGTGCCCCCCTGAGATCCGCGTCTGCAGCGCAATGAAAAAGAAATGTGAACCACTAAGACAGAAGTTCAAGGGAAGATGAAAGATTGGAGAAATGAAAGCTGTTTAAGAAGGATCGGTGGCGACGACAGCAAAAATAAGTTAATCACTTGTGCGTGGTAAATACACTTTTAGTTGAAAGAAATTAGCCACTCGACGCGCTTAACAGAGCGTACAAGGACACGTATAAATTAGATGAGAAATCAGCACTAGTTAGAAGGGGCCTCAAGGCACTGTAAAACCAGCCGCTAGCATTTATAACAAAATACTCTCAATGTTCATCCAAACATAAACAGTATCCTCTGTACGCATTGTCCAAGATTAGCAAGCAACCAGCGCCTCAAAAAGCTTTTCCCGAAGCACCAAGGTTCACTTAACGCCGTATTAAAAACTGCATGCACGTGATAGATCAGGCAAAAGTAGACGTCCACCGCACCGCCCACATAAATGCTTGTTCTTGTCCCAAATGTAAGACTTGCAAACACCTTCAAAAGGACGTTGTATTTAAAAGCACCGGAATATATTATGTTAATCATGTAAAATCTAGCTTTACGTGAACTAGTTCAAACGTTATTTACGTGCTCGAATGTTCGCTTTTGTTAAGTCTGAACAAAATGTATTCCATTGATGAAACGGGACAAGCAATCAATGTTAGATTAAACGGGCATCGTGCGGACTCAGCGAAGAATTTGTCGAAATTGTGGCACAGCATTTTAGTGTGGAAGGTCACAACGTTGGTCAACTTAAACTTTATTTATTTCATACTTCCGGTATAGGTATAAACTTTTCAAAAGGTGCTCCTGAATCTATCAGACATAGCAGCTGCACAACTACAGCCAGTCATACCTATGTCTTACTGATTCTTATTTAAGCATTTTTAGCCTTTCTGACCAGGTAAACCTCACTTTGATTTGCTGCTTCGCTCGCTGCAACACCCGCGTTTCTAAAGCATTCCATGGTATAACCACGGAACTTGCTGCTAAAGCGTTCCATTGTATAACATTCGAACTTGCTGCTATTGCATTCATTGCTTCGCTCTTGCAGGGAAACCGCGACTTTATTATCGTTTACATTATTGTTCTGCAGGCCACGCTTGTGTCCACTCCCATTCCGATCTCGGTGCCGATGCCGATGCCAAGCGGAGGAGGATGTCGCGGTCAATCGGGGCCCATCGTGATCAACCCACCAGCGTCGCAGCCCGCACCACCACAACCACTGCCCCCCGCCTCCTCCCGAGCCTCGACCGAGCCCCACGCAGGAGATGGCATCGGCCATGATGCTCACCATGGTGGACTACATGCGACGTCGGTTGGACAAGCAGCTAGCGCGCATGTCAGAAGACGACAAGGCTTTGAAATCGTCAGGAGTGAGTAGATGCGAATACATCTCGCAATACTGAAGTGTATAGCGTTCATTATAAAAGGCTGGGCGTGCAAAAACGACACAAGAAAGAAGTGAAGACGCAGAAAACGACGACTAACAACTGTAAAGGCGCACAAAGGAGGAAAAAAAGAACGGACGAAAACCTAGCTGCATATGCCAAGTTAATAGGCGAAGCTATCAGTCCGGCAGGTCCGAGGGTCTACGTGAAATATACCTATTATGATATTTGATTTCTTCTTTATGCAAGTTAATCGATGGCTGACTGGCGCATGCCCTACCACTACTATCGATATGCCAGGCATCAATCATTCGAAGCGCTTCTTCATTCGCTATTGTTCCGGGTGTCTGCAGCAAATACCCAGTGGGAAGCACTTTCGCAAAAAAAGCTATGTTTGCCCGGAGGCACAACCCAAAGCCACCGACACCTACCACTGTGCGGAGAAATGCGAGAAGACCAGAGGCCCTTCAGAGTGGCCACGCGCGGTACCAGCGCCGTGACGGAGTTGAGCGTCGCATTGTACAATACTCCCGGGATTCAAATGCGACATCAATTTTTGTAGTATGATGACTGCTGTTCGCCATTGCTTGATATAACCACGTCATGTCGCGACGAATTCGGTATCTAAACACAATTCTGGCTTGGATCTACGCATTCGAGTCTAATTTACGCTGATTTGACCCAAAATGAAGATGGTGGCGACGTAAGTATGTGCGTTGCTTAGCCCTAAATTGTCCTATTTAAATCCGTGCGTACTGTACATTTCCGACAGTTGCATTTTTGGCCAAACGCTGCGCCAGAACGGCAAGAGAAGAGCACGGCCGCGAGTAGTGAACAGCGAAAAAAAAAAGCGCGAGGACGAAAAGCAGGTGCGCGGGACAAGCGCTGACTTCTAACTCATTATTTCATTGATAGGAATTCATTATATACACTATTTCACAATATGCACATGGGCACCCCCACATTGGGCTAGTGAAGTAACGCTTTCAGACAAAGAACTTTAATGTAGACAAAGAACTTTAATGTAACGCTTTCATATTTTTGTTAATCGTGGCTTGAATCAATGGCGCCATGAAACGTCTAATGCACCAACCCGACTGTTTTCATGCGTATGAGTCTACCATAGCACTGCACGTTTAGTTGTCAAAGATATATAAAATGGCAAGGCTACAGCATCATATGGCAGCACCGAATCCCATTTGTAAAATAGTCTATATGCAGGCAACAAATGAGTGACACAAGCCACTCCCACCGAAAGGGAAGTCATAGAAGCAATAGAGCCTTAAAAACCAGAGTGGCCTGCTGCGCGTACCTACACCTTCCAAGTAACTAACTTTGTTCGATAAAGCGAACGACGGGTTACTCATTCAGCCGCATATTTCCCTATATCTATCTAAGCTGCCTCGCCTATTACACGTGCTTGTTCATGTTTGTTCTCTGTAGCCATTGTGCTATGCCGGGATTGCGGCATACAAATACAAGTGGCAACATGAAGAGCCAGAAAACCTTGCTCTCCATTTCGGCCATTGTTGGCATGTTTGCGCAATCGATTAAGTTAGGGATCGACCCGTTTTTTTACTCTTTTTACTGTCAGCATGAATCACGAACTATAGCCCAGTCAGCCACATTACTAAGGACACCGAGTTTCGAGCCTGCTAAGTGAAACGATAACCTCCTAAGTGCTAAGAGCGGCCGTGATGAAACACTGTGTCGCTTCGGACGTGAATAGCATGAGTGACAAGAGGCGGATTCCGTGGAGGTCTCCGCATATGGAAAACTGCACGCACCAAAGGTCTCCGCAGGTCTCCGCAGTTAAAAGCAAGGAAATGGTGCGTGTTTGTAAGCAGTGGCGTAGCCAGAAATTTTTTTCGGGGGGGGGGAGGCACCTCCTTGATTTCGGGAGGGGCACCTCCTTGAAATGGTCATTTTTGGCTCTGTATGCCATGGCGAAAAAAAAATCGGGGGGGGGGGGGGGGCACGTGCCCGGTGTGCTACTCCCTGGCTACGCCACTGTTTGTAAGTGTATCAACAATAAAAGCGCGTACCAAACAATACTGCAGACACAAAAACATGGATGGACAACATCTATATATGTATACAGTTCGACAGCGGAGACCACATATTCACCGGGAAAAAAAATTCCCTGACGATTAGGTACTGCCTTATGCGAATTCTGAGCGCAGCTTCGTGTTGGGGTAACTTCAACTGTGTATGAAGTTTTGACCTTCCGCAAAGTATCGACTAAGCTATAAATCATAATTTTTGTAAAGTAGGACAGCACACATTACGCCATTATTCGTCTTTCTGCGGATAAACGAGGTACCCGCTAAACATCTGTAAGGTATTATGTGCGCTTTGTTAATGCTGCATGTGGCTGATGACGATGAACGATTATGGCTGAACACTTCGCAGAGGGTTGGAAGCATTAACGCACACACTCGTTGCGCAGTTAGCATTGTATGATGACTGGTTGTTATTTTACTCTTCTGCCACGCTATATTACATAGGTCCTTGCCCGACATGACGCCGGCATAGGGTCTTTTTACAAATGAGTTTCATACACCAGCATACCTCTGTGGTAGAATTCTCGACTGCCACGCCGAGGGCCCGGGTTCAAATCACATTCGATCCTGGGTATTTTTTAGATGCGAAGCGTCTAATGGCCAAGTTTAATCCGGTGGTGGTGGTGCGCGGCCGACCACCCTTACTGCGCATGCGCGAACCTTTAAAAAAAAAGAAAAACAAAGAAAAAAAAACCCTCCTCTCCCCCTCTCTCTCCTCTAGGCATCCCTCTCCACGGCGACCACACTCTCACTGCGCATGCGCGTCCACTCCCTCTCTCCCCTCCTACGCTCCCCCCCTCTCTCCTCTAGGCATCCCTGCCCGCGGTGTCCCCACCCCCCACTGCGCATGCGCGTCCCCCCCCTCTCTCTGCTCTCCTACGCTCCCCCCTCTCTCGCCTCGCAACGCCGACGCAGGCAGCGTCTGCTAGCGAGTTTCTTGGTTCAAAAAACCGACTGCTCGCGCTGCACAACCGTTGACTGGCCACCCCGTATATATGGCAATGGATCTTGACCTGCAAGGTAGTGCCGGTGGGAGATTTCTCCTGTGCGTTGTGCAACAATAAAAATTCGCCGCGTGCGTGTTAACTAAAAGCGGACTGCGGGTCGCTGTGTCCAGTCGGAGTCTTCTCTCTCATTGCCCATTAGCAGCAATTGGCATGTTCCAGCAGGAAACACCGGTCTATCACTGCGTGGTTGCGCCTCCCCAGGTTTCTCTCCTGCGCAACGCCGCGATGAGCGCCAGCGTCAACGCCGCCACCAGTGTAAGCGTTAGCGCCCGCTGCTTCGCATCCACACATGGTTCCCTTTAGCGGGAGATGGTGTAATTTTTTCTTGTTTTATTTGTTGATGTCTATCGGGTACTTTTTCATGGCTCTCCGTTACGCCACCGACTGCGACGGCGATTAGGGCTGATTGTGAGTCGCATAAGTGAGCGTGAGTAGAAAGTATTCCGTGCCAGAGATCGCGCTGTTTGGAACATTTGGCTGGCTAGATGACCGGATGGTCCCTTTTTGTCTCGTCTGAGTGCACAAATAGTCTCGCGTGAGTCACTGGATGTCTCGTTTGAATATGCGGATAACGGCGCTCGCCTTTGGCTCAAGATAACATGAAGGCTGCGAACGATGGGTAATAAAAGCATTAAAACAAATTGAATCTCTTGCGCAGCTGCGGCCGATGACCTCGCAGTCGATGTCACAACTGGGATCGCCTCTGCCCTTGATGCCTCTGGCCCCTATGCCGTCGCCGGAATTGCCTCCGTCTCCCGGCGGACATGGCCCGACACACCCTCTCGGCAAGAAGCACAAGAAGAAAACGCACAAGAGCAGCCCCGGCGGCGAGAGTAGCAGCGAGGAAGGAACCTGGGTCAAAGACAGCCGGCTAGCGAAACAGGCGCCGCCACCGGCGGTGCATGCCATCAGCAAACAGGGTGCCGACATTGTGGAGAAGCTACAGAGCGAGATTTCGCCTGACGACAAGTCCGAGTAAGAGACGGATGTCAGTGTAACGGATATAAGTCTGGTTCAACTGAGACTGAGGTCGACACAGCGAGAAATGCAAAACAAAATAATAGGCGTAACCTTAAGGGACAAGAAGAGAGCCGAGTGGGCCAGGGAACAAACGGGTGTTAAGGACATCTTTGCCGAAACCAACAAGAAGAAATGGGCATGAGCAGGGCATGTAGCGCGTAGGCAAGATAACCGTCGCTTATTAAGAGTAACAAACTGGAATCGAAGAGAAAGCAAACGCGCAAGGGGAAGACAAAGGTGTGGTAGATGAGATTCAGTACTTTGCGGTATAACGCGGCCGCAGGAAACACAGAACCAGGTTGTTTGGCCGAACATGGCAGAGGCATTTGCCCTGCAGGTGACGCAGTCAGGATAATGATCAGGATAAGTGTAACTCGGTTGCAACAAACGGTAACTGTTGCTGGATAATGATCAGGATAAGTGTAACTCGGTTGCAACAAACGGTAACTGTTGCTCTGGCAAACGTTATATAGTTGCCATAGCAACTATTATAGCAAAAACTTGCTGGTTGTGAGCAACGATTTTCTCGCACGTGCGTTTTTACGCTGCTCTTCGAATGTTCCTCGATTGCTTGCTGTATGTACTTATTGTACGTAGTTAGGTTCTGTCTTGCTGTAACTGCCTGAAGTGATGCTCGAAGAGGGGCCACGTCGAGACATTGTCCTTATACTCCCTTCGTTAAGTTAAGTACATTAAACTAAATAACATCCTCAGTACAAGGATCCCCGAGAAGCCGGAGGTGCAGCATGAGACATCGCTATGTTTCGTTCGCAACTTGATACATATTAAAATTAGCGCAACATAAAATACGGCGAACGAGTCTAAGAAACATGCAGAACACAATTCTGTGCCCACCTTGGTTCCCTCAAACTTCTGCGGCCTTAATTACAGATATGGCTTAGAGGCTGTATTTGGCACCAACTATCTGAACCCACTATCTCAGCTTTCTTTTGGAACATTCGACTGTAACCAATGCCAACTTACGATATTATAGCTACTAGCCTCATAACACCGAAAATCTTCCTGAAGGATGTGTGCATTATTGGAAAACAGAAAGAGGCAGAAAAACTGAGCGCAATTTCTTCTTCCTCTACCAACACCGCTGCAAAGCAAGGCAAAATCAAATGTACACGCGCGTTGCGCCCCTGGTTTGTGTATATATTAGGTGTTAGGACGAAGGTTATTTCCATATAGGGTTTCCGACGAAAAAATATCATTCGTTCAAAAGTAGACTATCAGGTATGATGGATGCTTATATATCTGAAAGTCGTGCTAAGTTACAACTGATTATCAAATAATTACTCATTGTCTTCTAAAAACGCTATATCGTGGTACATGTTACTATTAACGAATCGTAACAGCGGAATTTCCAAGCCAAATCCTCTTAGATGCTAGAAGCCACAAGCTGGAGTCCTGCCGCAGGAGTGTAGAATAGATCCACACTAGTTGAGAGCGTAAAGATTGCATTTGCATGACAAGTAGACTATAGCACTGCCATGGTGTTCATGGCGAACGCTCTATATTTCTTATTTGCTTGAACACCAAACGTCAACGCCAAGAAGACTTCTTGGTTGTCAAATTGCTATCCTAGGATGGATGGCTATGTATGACCATTGCGCGTGAGCTTTGCTGTTGTGGGAAAGAGGTGTCGCTCCAACATAGCAGTTGTTATCCTGCTCTGGTCCTGTCCCCTGGTTGTCACGAACGTATGTAAATATGTTCTAGACTCATGTGTCCTGTTCCGAGGCGTTGCTTTATTATATATATATATATTGTTTTACTTTATTGGCTCATGTGCACCAGCCGCCGGAGTCTGATCTGCTCGATGGACATTTTTTTTGATCGACGATGGAGTTTCGAATTAATAGAAACAATTGGCATACGTCATTCAATGTATATATGACGGCCGCGTTTGCGTCGTTCATACGGTGGGTAGGCTTGCGGTGGCCACCGCCATCTAGTGGCGCTGAAAGGAAAGGAGCGGTTGATGGGATGACGTGCGACACTGATGTGGTAATAGCGTCCAGTGCGAATCGATTAAGGTAGGTCACCACCTCCGAGAAAAACTTTTACCGTTTTGGTCCAATAGTTATAATTATGGTTTTGGATTGTAGGGCTTTGGTAAATTTAAGCTTTAAGATTATGAAATAGATAAAAATCGAAAACATAAAATTTATAAAAATCAAAATGTGCCAAAATATGCATGTTGCGCCAACAGTCATACTTAAAAAACTCCTGTTGCAATTCAAACGTGACTTCGCAAATATGTAGTGAGGACAACATTCTGTGCATCTAACCTCCACGATCATCATATCTCCAAGCTTGGATGCGTTATCGTAAAAAGACTGAAAAAGTTGATATTTGGCAGGTTTGCTTTGCACACAGTTGACCACTGTACAAAAAGTTACCGCTAGTTTTCAATAATTCTGCTTGAATGCACAGCTCCACCTATAAAGAAACAGCACAAAAAATTTTATGCAAAAATATTTATTAGCAAGACAGTTATCATTGTTCGCGTAACTGTAGGAAGCAAAAAATCACATTTTGAGAAAAATGGCTTTAAAGATTTGAACCGAATGTCTATGAAACAAAGAAACATTCAATAGACCTGAAATTCACCAGGCTTATAGCTTGGGACCTCTTTTGAAGCAGCATAATCTTCTTTTGAGCGAGATGAAGCACACATTGTTTTCCTAGCTCGTTTCGTGTCTCCAGCTGACTCTCATCCCCGTGTTCCACAGTGGGTCTACACTTGGAATATTGATTCCCTAACTTGCGTAAACGCTTCTGTTTCGTTCTATACTTCGCCATGTTTCATGAAGTACTGTAACTTTCTCCTTGAAAAGCCAGAACTAAGTCCAAGAGCTCGAAATAGCACACAAAAAGAACACAGACTGCCGAGTGAGAGCACGCGCAACTTAAACAATAGAGTGCCGCAGCCGAGTAGTGGAAATTTTAAAATAAATTGAAAACATCATGTGCCACAAGCTTTAGAATGTTCTTAAACACCTTAGCATTACGTAATATGTACGCGAAAAACATTTATGACGAGATGGTAAATGTGGAATCGGAATACTTCAGTTTCGGATGTGTCCAGCAGGTGTTGAAAAAATGGTCATAACTTTCGAATGGCTTAAGATAACTGCATAATTTTTTTCCTAAATCTTCTTGAATGGACAGGGAGCTTGAAAATATGAAATCCCAAAAAGTCAAACTTTTTCAAAAAATGCGTTTTTGAAGGTGGTGGCCTTACCTTAAAGCGGTCGAGTACATCTAATCGGAAACGGCGAAGGCTGCTCGATAAGTGA
Source organism: Rhipicephalus appendiculatus (assembly GCA_030522465.1). NCBI lineage: Eukaryota > Metazoa > Arthropoda > Arachnida > Ixodida > Ixodidae > Rhipicephalus > Rhipicephalus appendiculatus. The sequence continues at coordinate 5,415 of JALIZH010003045.1, read as the reverse complement.
AAAAAAAAATGCAGGGGCATTTGCCAGTGGGAAACATGGGGGGCAAGCGAAGCTTGGCGTCTGCATGCCTTACATAATACATTTCTTTCTTTCTTTCTTTCTTTCTTTCTTTCTTTCTTTCTTTCTTTCTTTCTTTCTTTCTTTCTTTCTTTCTTTCTTTCTTTCTTTCTTTCTTTCTTTCTTTCTTTCTTTCTTTCTTTCTTTCTTTCTTTCTTTCTTTCTTTCTTTCTTTCTTTCTTTCTTTCTTTCTTTCTTTCTTTCTTTCTTTCTTTCTTTCTTTCTTTCTTTCTTTCTTTCTTTCTTTCTTTCTTTCTCTCTTTCATTGTTTCTTTCTTTCTCTTTCCTTCTCTCTTTCTTTCTTTTTTTCTTCCTTTCTTTCTTTCTTTCTTTCTTTCTTTCTCTCGCTCTCTTTCTTTCTTTCTTTCTCTCTTCCTTTCTTTCTTTGTCTCTTTCTTTCTTTCTCTCTTCCTTTCTTTCTTTGTCTCTTTCTTTCCTTCTTTCTCTCTTTTTTTCTTTCTTTCTCTCTCTCTTTCTTTCTTTCTTTCGCATTGCGCAATGCTCCCTCCTAACTGTTTCCTTCCTCCTTGCCGAGAATTAGACCTGATTCATGCACTTAGCAGCGCAGCACTTCACTTGCTATAGCCAACAATGACAGTCAAGCGTTCATATCCAGGCAGCTATGAAGTGACAAGTGACCTCGATGGAGGATTAGATCGCCATATCAGAAACTGCTGCTCACTGACAAACCTACCATCGATGGAGCATTGTCGCATAGCTGTCCTCCGACCGGCGCCAGGTTTTTCACGTACCGCAGCACCGGCGAAATCTGTCAGTTATAAGAAGCCTCACTGAAAAGCGTGGTCTGCTAGAGAAATAGTATGCTAGCTGCGATAATATTGTCAGGCCACCCCGCTGCTTCCTTGGCACCATTCTGCCTTTTCATGCTCATGCGGACTCTTCTATTGCCCAGACTCTCTGCCGCGCAGAGGAAGCACGTCGCTTAGCTCAGCTCCGTACCTTGGCGTCCCAGGACCGCTCCAAGCTCGCCTACGATTCACGACACAAGGATGTGTCGTACGAAAAAGGGGACAAAGTATGGCTTTGGACACCTCTTCGCAAGCGCGGCCTGTGCCAGAAGTTTCTGGCTCATTACACCGGCCCTTTCGTCATCGTCGATCGCCTGAGTGATGTCACCTATTCCATTGCTCGTCTCGTATCTCACGGCTACCGTTCTAGGCAGACGCAGCTTGTTCACGTCGCCCGCCTAAAGCGCTGTCATGCTCGTGACTCTTAGCACAAGTGATACTCGCCCAGGGGGGCTTCGTCTGGGAAAGGGGGGATTGTTACGCTGAAGCGGCAACGGTGATACGAAAGAAGAGGAGAACGAAGTAGGCTGCCTTGGAAGCAACTCGGTGTCGGCGCGGCTACCCTTCGCTATTCATTAGTTAATAAACACACCCCATCGTAACAATATATTCGGCAGGTCTCTCCTCTGGGCCGCGACTATGACTGATGAGATGCACTATAGAAAGTGAATTTCCTGCGGCTGTCTGGTCACCTTATCTGCGCTGCAGTTCCTCGACCCCCGGAGATGACGAGGAGGGCAGTGATGAGGAGTCTCCCACGAAAGTACAGCGCTGCCCGTGGTGTCGGTGCTGCTGTCTCAGCCTCTGGTTCGTACTACTGCTGGCGGCGTTCGGCGTCGCCATTGCCTACCTGCTGTTTCCCAAAGAGGTCGGCGATGTCTTATGTGAGTGCACTGCTTAAGCTGCAGCCAAGCGCGCTTCAAGTGCTACATATAGCCACGAAACCGAACATTTTCCGCCTGTTTTTCTGGATATAGTCAGCATTTAGCCAGTACCTGACTAAGAGTATAGAAGCTCAAAGGAGTACCAACACAAAAATTTTACATCTTGTTTTTTCTGTTACAATAAGCCGCTAACGACCCAATTATCACGTTTGGAAACCTCGTGGGCTCGAGCGCGCGGTGGTAAAATTTTTGAAGACGGTTTTGTAGCGCCCAGTCGCAATATTGGTTTCAAAGAGCGCCAATTCTGGTGGCACTCCGAATGGTTTTCGTGTAAGCATAGCTGGCTACATGAGCACACAAGACCGCGTTCGTTTGAGCACCGCACGGACAACTCTTTTCAGCGAAGGGCTGCTGCTATAATTCTCTCGGAGATGTTGCAAATATGCGTGACTCCCATAAATGGACAGCCTAGGCAAGGACGTCAGCCTTTATACTCCTGGGCAAGTCTGACCTGTCTTTCCTTTGAAAAGGTCTGCTAGCAGAGATCACTCGAAAGGATCGCGGCAGCCAACACAAACTCGTGACAAATGTGGCGGTTGGTTTTTTACACGAAAAACCAAAGGCGCGTTCCACGCGCAGTGGCGCGACGCGCACTTTAAAATTTATTTTAAATGTGTTCTACGCTACATAAATGTGTTCTAGGCTCAAAACGACGCACAAACCTGCGAAGAAACACAAACAGGACCAACACGCGTTGTCATGCTGGTGTTTCTATTCTGCATTGTCAGCCTTTTTAGCGGCGAACAATTTGTTGGTATGGTTGCATCAATTATCATGCAACCATACCAACAAGCCCAAATCGCCACCCTCATCGAACAATCTGGGTTGTGCTCAATGACGCTATGTCAGCATTGGCAGCAGTTATGCTATAATCGTCGTCTTCGTTATATAGCTAGTACAGCCGATCCCGCCTACATCGAACACGAAAAAAAAAAAAGGAAACTAGTTCGATGTATCCTATGATTCGATATAAGCCTTATAAATGATTTACCATGTTTTGGGACTGAATTTCAGTGTGCAAGATGGCTTGGCTGTCCCGCTTCGCAATAATGAAAATAAGGTGGCTTCGCGGCGATATGCTGGTATTTTATTATTACTTTTTGTTTGGTTTTTAGTTTTCCGCAGTTTATAGCTGGGGGTGCGTGTTATACAGTTATATGTAAGGGGCGGGTAATACGTGAGAAAACGCGGTATCGAAGTAAACACCACCACAAATTCTTCATACGCAGCTGTGTATACTCGTCGAGCGCCAGAAGCCTCCAGGACTTGTTGTTCAATATCGTGCTCCACGTACTACTTAGGATGCTGCACGAGGTGGCGACGTCTGACTTTTCTCCACATTCGATTGTGTTGATTATAGCCAGGCTCATGGAGAATATCGGTTTTATTATTATATTTTTATCAGGGCGCCCATCGCCTTAAAAAAAAACATGGCTGATCCCTCCGTCATAGGAATCGGTATAACACGAAAGTGAAACGCGTCTTCGCAGAAGTAGTGCTAGCGATATATGAGAGCTTGTACAATGTCTATTGGTGTTTGACAGCTATAGCACTGTTTGACGTGGACACACCCACGTTGACGCCTAGTGGCAAATCTCCATCGCGACGACTAACGCCCATGGTCATGAATTAACCGTTGTTGTAGCTGAAGTTGTCAACATGATATACCTGGACGATACAGCGTATCGTGAATCCAACGCAAAGACACCAACAAGCACGTAATGAACACTGGCACTCGATATGCGTGTCTTCAAAGAGAAGTGGTACGGTGTGCGCTCCTGAGTATTAAGGTAACCTACTCCTGCGCTCATGCATACACTACCACGCTGCGCTTCAACAACGCGGGAGGCAGAGGTTCGTAGCTTGAGCCGCGAGCGCGCGCAGGCGTTCTACGTCCTGCTGACCTCTGTCTCGCTCCACCAAGGCACGACATTCGCCCGTCGACATCGCTGCCTTGCGGCCTGCGCTCACTGCAGTAGTTGCATTAATCGGTGCTATCGCACCCGAAGTAGACGTCGGCGAAACAGCGTTGGTGCATGTGGAGGATGGGCTACTTCGACAAAGAGCCGTCACACGCTAACGCGAAGCTAAAGGCAAAGAGCATAACTACATCGGGGACTCTCCGATGCTAGCGCGGCCAATGTTTTTGCACTGCTATCGAGACGCAGCTGAAGCATGGCCTCCGAGACTAATCATTCGCTATCAGCGCTAGTAAGTGTCGTGCCGCATTACTTCTCTTCCCCGCTCATAGGCGGTGACACCGACCCGCCACGCCAACAGAGAGCACCGTGCGAGAGAGAATGTGTGAGAGATATAAGGCGCGTTTGTAGAGAGCTTTGCAATTGCTTCGATAGCTCAGTCGGAAAGAAACCGGGCGCCCTTCGTCGCGGGCCAAGAGTCAGAGGTTCGATTCCCAGCGGGGGAACATTTTCATAATAATTTTTCTTTCTCATTTGGTAGCGTTAATTATATAAACGTCATATCCGTAACGGATATTCTTGGTGGACCCCGGCATAAAACACTTTCGTGTTAGAAAAAAAGAATAGCGAGCAGCTGACAGCGACTGCGCACGATGGGCGGACGGGCGCGACAGATCATGGGAGAATGAATGCAATAACTTTCACTTCGCGTGTCGCTCGCCTAATCAAATTTTTCACTGTCAAAAATACATGCGGGAAAGCCTTCTTGCTTGAATGAAACCCAACATTTTCGGGCGTCTCCCGCATCCCGATGTTCGATTTATGACTTGTTGCGGCTATTTATGATAGACTTACCCTATGCATTTTCCTATGAACTGACGTTAAGTATATAAAAAAGGAAAATTCGATTTACCCGAATTCGATATCGTCGGGTTCAAATTTGCCAAATAGCCATGAACAAGCTCTCCCAAAGCATATTCTGCGAACGTACGTTCAAGCTTCCTTCGCATCAGCTATTCGTGTAGGCGATTGTCTGATTGGAACGCCGAGTAAACATAAAGCAAAGCGCGCCCCTGTTGGTATTGCTGTGCCGGCAGCAAACAACAAACAGTAATAAATGGGCAGTAAAGAAAAAGATGACGTCTATTCGCAGACTGAAATCACTCTTTATAGTTTCGTTTCTGTTCTTTCAAGGAAGAAGGAGGGGCTGCTAAGGTTAGGTATTAATTTTTTTAACCAAAACACCAGCGTCTGTATGTTGCGGGATTCAAAGCGGTTAACTTCACAGATTTTGAACTTTTGTTTTGTTTTTGGTATTTGGGCACTTGTAACAATAAATATTCTGCAAACGTAGAACGTGTTCACTTCTCCGCTTCTTTAAAGGCTCAGTGTATATGGCCCTTTACTGATTGGAACGGGAAGCAAACAAAGGAATAGACGGAAATAGAGTGCCTGTCAGATGGACAAGCGAGGGTGATGGTTATATATTTCTTTAAACTGAACTAAAAGGAACAACACCTGGCACATCGAAGATACCACACTGTTTGACACCGCCAAATTTCGAAGGCTTTCTCGTAGTTTTATATTTGGGCTGCTGTAGATCAGTAAATGTTCCTAAAAACACTCTACATCAGACACCAGTGAACGCAGCTTCCGGCACACGCCGTCTGACTACTAATTAAAAAA
>JALIZH010003044.1:0-14725 GCA_030522465.1 Rhipicephalus appendiculatus | reverse complement strand
CGTGTTTTAGTGCATAAATATCATATATTTTGACATTAAGGCTCACTGCTCGCAATGCACGTCGATGCTTTTTTTTGGCGTATCACAGACTGATCAATTTTGTTCGCTGTTAGAGCTCCATGAACTTAATTTACGAATTCACATACCACAAACATGTAGTAGCGCCTAGTTCGTGATAACGAGCCCAGATGTGGCTTCTTTGGATTCTGCCCACGCATTGTAGCACAATGTCTGTTCATTCTAGTGCCTGCCCACTAATTTGAATTTCACATTCCTCTTCGAGTACGAATTAACGAGCTTTTACTGTATTTGCTATTTGTCTGTGGCTCAGCTTCACACACAAAACAAATTGCTTGCACAAATGCAACGGTGATGTACCCTCTTTTCTGGACAGTGCGTGTTTACATATAATCCCGTTAATGCATTGGCAATGTTCATTGAACAGAGCTAAAAATGAATTTTTTTAGATGCTTTACAAATTCCTCAGCCTGTTCCATAGAATACTGCCCAAAATATCCTTATGCACATGCTTTCATTCACCTACGCCCATCATCAAACATTATGTATTCCAGAGTAGTGACCTGGAAGTGCCATCCAACAATACTTATACACTGAGGTGCCCTTAAATCCACTCATCTCCAGGTGACCACTGCACGACATGTCTTGTTTAATGAAGGGACGAGTACTTGCACACAGTTTCCTATTTTAGAACCTTCACAATGTCACTCCCAACAAGTAAGCGGTACCAGTAACTTTTCGTTTCAGCACTACTGTAGCTGTTCTTGCCATTCCTTTGCAACAGTCTTCGCATTCACAGCAATCTATACTGAAAAAGCAGTGCTGCTAAATATGCACTACTGCTGGCCCATTTGCTACCTATTTATATGTGATGCTCAATGCAAAGTTTGACACGTAGAGTGAAGTACAGTATGTGCACCCCATCACACGCACTATCCAAAAAATTTGAAGCGTGCACATTTCCTCTAAATTGAGTAATTCATGAAGCAAGAAAATAATTTGTGCACCCAATTTCGTACTGCTTCGACATACTGTACAATATCACTGCTTTTCAGTATACCTAAGGCTTGCGTTTGTATGCCTCGTAAATATTGTTGGCCCATGGGGTTGTCACTACGGCAACTGTTGAGCTTCTTACGACTTGATGTGGGTAGCTTGGAAACCAATGATTTCTCTTATGTCCAGTTTCCTGAAAAGAAAAAAAAAACCGAGTCATGAGAAAGAGTAAGACAGAAATGGTTAAACAAAAATTGGTTCAATAAATAAAGTGTCTACAACCATACCTTGCGAGGGTTTCGGCCCATGAGTTTACTTTCAGTGATGACACATTCTCTGCTGACCTGAGGTAGGTTCAGAGATAAAGCATCCAAGTGTATGCTGATATGAGTAGTTCCTTGGAGGCTGTGGTTGGGCTGAAAGAGGAAAAAGCAGTCATGGTTACTATAGTAGAAGAGTGAATGTGTTTGTGATTCATGTCTAAGAAGAATGTATATGAGAACACTGCACAAAAACGATATGTTTGTGAATTTGTTTTAGAGATGCCCATCAGTGGACAAAGCTATAGTTAATTGCCCAACTGGATAAACTATATGGTATATGAAAATGTAACTGTATATGAGAACACTGCACAAAAACGATATGTTTGTGAATTTGTTTTCTGTCCCTGCTTATGAAAATGTTCAAATGCGTGCACATACTGTAAGTTCACTTGGCTTTACCATGCATTGAATTCAAGAGCATACCTCGCAGCGGACTCGTTTGAGCAGAAACAGGTAAAACTTATGCTGTGATCTATGTGGCAAAGTTAAGCAGTACAGACATTATCTGCAAATGTGAGAACGCAGTAAGCGATCTGAGAAACAGGGCCGGCGCCAGGATTTTTTTACCAGGGGGGGAGGGGGGGGGGGGCACACTCATGATAAGTGAGTTTCTTCGGGGGGGGGGGGGGGCTCCAGCCCCCCGTGTCCCCGCCCCTGCTGAGAAAATGTCATTAGAACCCACAAGCTGTGCATCTCATCAGCTGGACAAGTCGTAAAACCTTATGAATTGACAAAAACCGTAGCGCATGCAAAAAAAAAAGGCTATGTTCAAGTGCAAAGCATTTTCACTCACCGGTGCCCACGCGCACATTGTGCATCGTTATTCCGTTTTCGTAGGTAGTCGCCGAGCACTTTGCCGGCGTTGAATTTTCACGCTGGAAGCTGTGCAGCCCGACGTTTATACGACGTTTATAAAGTCGGTGAAGCGCCGCAGCTGACATGATTCACAGGCTTTAGACACGTTCGCCTTGAGGTAGCGGCATGGTAAGTCTGACACACAAACTCGCATTGATATATCAAAGCCGATCTGAAACGGAGCTGCGCTACCATAGCTGCGTGATGCCGATCACAGAAAACGACCGCGGTACAATTTGAATGAATTAACGGACCGAAACGCAACCGATGCCAATGGGCTGCTGCTTTTCGAGCGTCAGTGTAATCGCAATACTTGTTCTCAAGCAATCAAACTCTTGTAGTAATTTTAGAAGTAACAATAAAACCGATCCCTACTATCTTTATGAAAAATGACACGGTAACTAAGCTTCTAACGATCTTTTGACACATTCTAAAACGAAATATTTGGCCTCGTTTAGCGCCCCTAACAGGGAAAATCCGAACTAACTTATCCGACCGCTAAAAGAGGAGTCAGTAGTTCCACTATACGCGCATTTCGATGGAACTCGCCGTGGTCGATTTTTTCGCCCTCTGCGGCCATCGCTGGAACTTGAGAGTCTCCGGGGCCTGGCAAGGGTGCCGAACGGCAAACGCGCAACATGTATGGCGTATACGGCGGCGCCTTCTTAACGGAAGCCAATCGAAACGCGCTTCGCGAGAGTTCTGTAACTCCTCTCGAATTGCCAAATCTCTTTCTCTGCGCCTACCATCCAAAAGGGGTCAAGTGAATACCCGAAGAGAATCATGGCTTCTTAATCCTCTTTTGACTCTTTTTTTTCTTAGAGTGTAGGCGCAGCTAGGCTACGGCGGCGCGCGGCTTCACGACGGTGGTACGTGACGTCAAAGCCTCTGCGCCCGGTTGCCAAGGCGACGCGCAGTGATTTCATCGCTAGGCGAGAAGTTTTTTCGGATTGAGCAAACACATTACAGCCGGCTTAAAGCAACTCCGCTATTAAAAGCAGGCACCAAGTATCCTGGTGTTCCTGTGGTTCGACACTGGCGTTGTGTTCGCGTGATGTAACGGCCAATCACATAAGCCGCAGCAGAGTCGTCTTACTGCAATGGGCCTGTTGTCAAGCAACTTTCTGACGACGCACGTCGAGCAGAAACATGCATTCGTCAAAGAAAAAAATGACGCAAACAGTGGTGATCGGCTCGTCCTACTTTGCAAAAGCACTGGAAGCTTGGCAACGTCGAGATAATGCTACACCTTCTGCGAGATCGTGGCCTTGTCTTTTGCGAAAAGAAAGTCGACATACATTGCTACTCGCACAGCAGTCATTGTGCTCCACTAGGCCTTTGTCGGGAAGGGTAAGAAGGACTTCACTTTCGATGCAGGCTTCGACGGCTGCGATATGTTCGCGCCACCATTTTTAAATTCTTTGCCTGGCGCTCCTATTCTCTGAGAGTGAATTCGGCGGCAGCTGCCGCAAAAATCGGCCCGGGACTGATCGTCGCGGAAAAGGGTGTGCCGGCGGATCTCGCTGCCGCCTAACTGGGTTCTGCGCCACTCTAGCCACGAAATGTCTGAGTGTAAAGTGGCTTGAAGTCTTTCTTGCGCGCCGTCAGTCAGAGTTGTTGGTGCTGCACTTCTGGCGCTGAACAAATAGGTTGAAAAGCAGACGCGCATAAGGAATTTTTAACTTGCTGTCTTCAATATTTGATATAATGAACCCGTTATGCTAAAGAGCCTAATGTCATTTGACATGTTTTCCTTAATCAGAAAGTAATTATTATACATCGCCTTCAGCGCATGATCATACGGCAGACGCCGTATACGCCCAAGTGCCCCTTTTATCTAAACAACCAGTTTTTTCATTTACTTTTAATATCCATGGGTACATCAAAGATGTGTGCTTGGCGTTTGGGTTGCTGTTATGCATGTACAATCTGAATAATACTTGTCTTGAGCGGTTTGCAAAACTATGCAGAAAACAACGCCATAATAATATTGTTGCGGGGTTGCAGCTATAACTATGGTGAAGTGTGCGAAGAAGAGGAGACGACGTGTCGGTGTTCGGGAAAATAACAGCCGCCATCTTGACTGCTGGACTATTCCTTATTGTAAATAAGTTGTAAATATATTCGCAACATTTTGGTGGTTCGCCCAACAATATCAAACCAAATACTACCAGATGCTTCGCCCTTGTGCTATAATTTAAGCACGAACGGAAGCTCTTAGCTCCCGCTAGGTAGCAGTTTCGGCCGGGACTAGCCTCCTGAGCAGCGTGCTCCACCGCTCTAGAGAAAGGTGATTAAGACTGTAGCAGGTCTGTCTTCAAGGTGCAGTGATAAACAGAGCATGCGGATGCGGTTTCTAACAATGCGTGAAATGGTACTTTTTTTTCTGTACGTGTAAAGGGAGGACGTTGCCTGTGTATGAGCATTCTAGGTTCTGCACTTACCTCTGGTATGCTGTGATTCTGATAGTTACAGAAACTGTAAAGCGTCCATACGGAAATAAATCGGTTTACTGGTCGGGCGCCTCAAGCATATTGTAGGAAGCTTAAAGGTACCAACTACAGCATTTATGAAGATTTTCCCCCCCCTCGTGTTCAGGCAATAAAAAAAAATGGGAAATACACGAAGCAATATAGCGATAGAAGGGAAACGGTTGCTCTTTTGTCTGATAAAGTAAAAATCACCAAACTGTTAAGATGGGATGACGGAAGCAACATGATGGTTCCATTATACTCGGAATGACACGATTCTTCCCTACGTAATGATTGGGTATCTGAAAAATAGAGTCACGTCCCGCAATACCAATTTTGGTGAATATCAAACTAGCGAAACGGCCATGAGCGTGCATGAGCGAGCATGCAAGTCATGTCGCAAATGACATGCCATGATTTCCGTATTACCACTTATCATTTGTGTTCGTCGTACAGTCACATCACGCAATACCAAATTTTGTGCACATCAAGCTAGCGAGACGGCGTCAGCGCACCATGAGCATGGCATGTAAATCATGTTGTGCAGGACATGCAGATCATGATTTTCATATTACCACCTGTCATTTATGTTGGTTATGCAGAAATGTGCCATCGTACCAATTTTTGGATATATCAAGTTAAGAAAACGGCCTCAGGAGCACTACGGCCATGGCGTGTAAATCATAATTTTCATGACAAGTTAGTCATGATTTTCATAATATGACCAGTCATTCATTTTCGTCATACAGTCATGTTATGCCGTACCATTTTTGGTATAAATCCCACTGACGATACGGCCAGGAGAGCGCGAAGTCGCAGGCGGCTATATAGATAGATAGATAGATAGATAGATAGATAGATAGATAGATAGATAGATAGATAGATAGATAGATAGATAGATAGATAGATAGATAGATAGATAGATAGATAGATAGATAGATAGATAGATAGATAGATAGATAGATAGATAGATAGATAGATACGCTCAATGTCGCCGAAGTTCGCTAAGAAATTCTTCGCATTTAAAAAAAAGCCGCAGATCCCACGCACTGTGGGAATCGATGTAATCCGAAGCAGCCAGGAAGGAGCAAATCATGCTTTACATAATTTGCATGTCATGTTTTACATGTTAGTACATGTCATCTATGTTCGTCATACGTCGCGCAATACCATTTTGGTGTATATCAAGCTAGCGAACTGGACGCAAGCGCATCATGAGCGTGGCATGTAAATGGCGTTGTATATGACATGCATGCCAAGATTTTCATGTTACCACCTGCCACTTATGTTCGTTATACAGTCATGTCACTCAATACTAAATTTGGTGTGTGTATATCAAGCTAACGAAACGGCCGCGAGCACGACATGAGCGTGGAATGCAAGTCATGTCCCTCATAACATGTCATGATTTCCATATTACCACTCGTAATTTATGTTCGTCATACAGTCACGTCACTCAATACCAAATTTGTTGTATAGGAAGCTAACGAAACGCCCGCGTGCGCGACACGAGCGTGGCATGCAAGTCATGTCGCTAATGACATGTCGTGATTTTCATATTACCACTTGTCATTTATGTTCGTTATGCAGTCATGTCACTCAATACCAAATTTCGTGTATACCAAGATAACGAAACGGCCGTGAGCGCGCCATGAGCGAGGCATGCAAGTGATGTCGCACATGACAAGTCATGATTTCCATATTACCACTGGTCATTTATGTTCGTCATACAGTCACGTCACTCAATACCAAATTTGTTGTATAGGAAGCTAATGAAACCGCCGCGAGCGCGCCATGAGCGTGGAATGCAAGTCATGTCGCTAATGACATGTCGTGATTTTCATATTACCACTTGTCATTTAAGTTCATTATGCAGTCATGTCACTCAATACCAAATTTGGTGTATACCAAGATAACGAAACGGCCGCGAGCGCGCCATGAGCGAGGCATGCAAGTCATGTCGCACATGACAAGTCATGATTTCCATATTACCACTTGTTATTATGTTCGTCATTCAGTCACGTCACTCAATACCAAATTTGTTGTATAGGAAGCTAACGAAACGCCCGCGTGCGCGACATGAGCGTGGCATGCAAGTCATGTCGCTAATGACATGTCGTGATTTTCATATTACCACTTGTCATTTATGTTCGTTATGCAGTCATGTCACTCAATACCAAATTTGGTGTATACCAAGATAACGAAACGGCCGTGAGCGCGCCATGAGCGAGGCATGCAAGTGATGTCGCACATGACAAGTCATGATTTCCATATTACCACTTGTTATTATGTTCGTCATTCAGTCACGTCACACAATCCCAAATTTGTTGTATAGGAAGCTAACGAAACGCCCGCGTGCGCGACATGAGCGTGGCATGCAAGTCATGTCGCTAATGACATGTCGTGATTTTCATATTACCACTTGTCATTTAAGTTCGTTATGCAGTCATGTCACTCAATACCAAATTTGGTGTATATCAAGCTAACGAAACGGCCGCGAGCGCGCCATGAGCGAGGCATGCAAGTCATGTCGCACATGACAAGTCATGATTTCCATATTACCACTCGTAATTTATGTTCGTCATACAGTCACGTCACTCAATACCAAATTTGTTGTATAGGAAGCTAACGAAACGCCCGCGTGCGCGACACGAGCGTGGCATGCAAGTCATGTCGCTAATGACATGTCGTGATTTTCATATTACCACTTGTCATTTATGTTCGTTATGCAGTCATGTCACTCAATACCAAATTTGGTGTATACCAAGATAACGAAACGGCCGTGAGCGCGCCATGAGCGAGGCATGCAAGTGATGTCGCACATGACAAGTCATGATTTCCATATTACCACTTGTTATTATGTTCGTCATTCAGTCACGTCACTCAATACCAAATTTGTTGTATAGGAAGCTAACGAAACGCCCGCGTGCGCGACATGAGCGTGGCATGCAAGTCATGTCGCTAATGACATGTCGTGATTTTCATATTACCACTTGTCATTTATGTTCGTTATGCAGTCATGTCACTCAATACCAAATTTGGTGTATACCAAGATAACGAAACGGCCGTGAGCGCGCCATGAGCGAGGCATGCAAGTGATGTCGCACATGACAAGTCATGATTTCCATATTACCACTTGTTATTATGTTCGTCATTCAGTCACGTCACACAATCCCAAATTTGTTGTATAGGAAGCTAACGAAACGCCCGCGTGCGCGACATGAGCGTGGCATGCAAGTCATGTCGCTAATGACATGTCGTGATTTTCATATTACCACTTGTCATTTAAGTTCGTTATGCAGTCATGTCACTCAATACCAAATTTGGTGTATATCAAGCTAACGAAACGGCCGCGAGCGCGCCATGAGCGAGGCATGCAAGTCATGTCGCACATGACAAGTCATGATTTCCATATTACCACTCGTAATTTATGTTCGTCATACAGTCACGTCACTCAATACCAAATTTGTTGTATAGGAAGCTAACGAAACGCCCGCGTGCGCGACACGAGCGTGGCATGCGAGTCATGTCGCTAATGACATGTCGTGATTTTCATATTACCACTTGTCATTTATGTTCGTTATGCAGTCATGTCACTCAATACCAAATTTGGTGTATACCAAGATAACGAAACGGCCGTGAGCGCGCCATGAGCGAGGCATGCAAGTGATGTCGCACATGACAAGTCATGATTTCCATATTACCACTTGTTATTATGTTCGTCATTCAGTCACGTCACACAATCCCAAATTTGTTGTATAGGAAGCTAACGAAACGCCCGCGTGCGCGACATGAGCGTGGCATGCAAGTCATGTCGCTAATGACATGTCGTGATTTTCATATTACCACTTGTCATTTAAGTTCGTTATGCAGTCATGTCACTCAATACCAAATTTGGTGTATATCAAGCTAACGAAACGGCCGCGAGCGCGCCATGAGCGAGGCATGCAAGTCATGTCGCACATGACAAGTCATGATTTCCATATTACCACTCGTAATTTATGTTCGTCATACAGTCACGTCACTCAATACCAAATTTGTTGTATAGGAAGCTAACGAAACGCCCGCGTGCGCGACACGAGCGTGGCATGCAAGTCATGTCGCTAATGACATGTCGTGATTTTCATATTACCACTTGTCATTTATGTTCGTTATGCAGTCATGTCACTCAATACCAAATTTGGTGTATACCAAGATAACGAAACGGCCGTGAGCGCGCCATGAGCGAGGCATGCAAGTGATGTCGCACATGACAAGTCATGATTTCCATATTACCACTTGTTATTATGTTCGTCATTCAGTCACGTCACTCAATACCAAATTTGTTGTATAGGAAGCTAACGAAACGCCCGCGTGCGCGACATGAGCGTGGCATGCAAGTCATGTCGCTAACGACATGTCGTGATTTTCATATTACCACTTGTCATTTATGTTCGTTATGCAGTCATGTCACTCAATACCAAATTTGGTGTATACCAAGATAACGAAACGGCCGTGAGCGCGCCATGAGCGAGGCATGCAAGTGATGTCGCACATGACAAGTCATGATTTCCATATTACCACTTGTTATTATGTTCGTCATTCAGTCACGTCACACAATCCCAAATTTGTTGTATAGGAAGCTAACGAAACGCCCGCGTGCGCGACATGAGCGTGGCATGCAAGTCATGTCGCTAATGACATGTCGTGATTTTCGTATTACCACTTGTCATTTAAGTTCTTTATGCAGTCATGTCACTCAATACCAAATTTGGTGTATATCAAGCTAACGAAACGGCCGCGAGCGCGCCATGAGCGAGGCATGCAAGTCATGTCGCACATGACAAGTCATGATTTCCATATTACCACTCGTAATTTATGTTCGTCATACAGTCACGTCACTCAATACCAAATTTGTTGTATAGGAAGCTAACGAAACGCCCGCGTGCGCGACACGAGCGTGGCATGCGAGTCATGTCGCTAATGACATGTCGTGATTTTCATATTACCACTTGTCATTTATGTTCGTTATGCAGTCATGTCACTCAATACCAAATTTGGTGTATACCAAGATAACGAAACGGCCGTGAGCGCGCCATGAGCGAGGCATGCAAGTGATGTCGCACATGACAAGTCATGATTTCCATATTACCACTGGTCATTTATGTTCGTCATACAGTCACGTCACTCAATACCAAATTTGTTGTATAGGAAGCTAATGAAACCGCCGCGAGCGCGCCATGAGCGTGGAATGCAAGTCATGTCGCTAATGACATGTCGTGATTTTCATATTACCACTTGTCATTTAAGTTCGTTATGCAGTCATGTCACTCAATACCAAATTTGGTGTATACCAAGATAACGAAACGGCCGCGAGCGCGCCATGAGCGAGGCATGCAAGTCATGTCGCACATGACAAGTCATGATTTCCATATTACCACTTGTTATTATGTTCGTCATTCAGTCACGTCACACAATCCCAAATTTGTTGTATAGGAAGCTAACGAAACGCCCGCGTGCGCGACATGAGCGTGGCATGCAAGTCATGTCGCACATGACATGTCATGATTTCCATATTACCACTTGTCATTTATGTTCGCCATACAGTCACGTCACTCAATACCAAGTTTGGTGTATGTCAAGCTAACGAAACGGCCGCGAGCGCGCCATGAGCGTGGCATGTAAATCATACTTTTCATGACAAGTTAGTCATTTTTTCATTATTTGACCAGCCATTTATGTTCGTCATACAGTCATGTTATGCCATACCAGATTTGGTATAAATCCCATTAACGATACGGCCAGGAGAGCACAAGTCGTAGGCGGCTAGATAGATAGATAGATAGATAGATAGATAGATAGATAGATAGATAGATAGATAGATAGATAGATAGATAGATAGATAGATAGATAGATAGATAGATAGATAGATAGATAGATAGAAAGATAGATAGATAGATAGATAGATAGATAGATAGATACGCTCAAGGTCGCCGAAGTTCGCTAAGACATGCTTTGCATTTAAAAAAACGACACAGCGCCTCTGCCACCGTACGCCACCCGGAATGCGTTTTCCATTATTAACGTTAAATCAAGAAGATAAAACTGCTGACCTTGAAAGCCTTCTTGTAGTGCATAACCCAGACATGACGGTAACAACGGACACGTGGCTTGGCAGCAACGCCAGCAACGCTTCGATGGCCAACGCTTACCCGCCCCGTCTGTTTCTCGTGAAGATGCTCAACATGAGCTATCTCCTGGCCTGTTTTGCTGGTCAACCGTGTGCTGCCGGCGAAAGTGTGGTGCTGCCGTCCTTGGAAATGCCACGCAGCGTCGACAGTCCCGCCACGGACCAGGTCACTTCACAGTTCCCGGATTCCGCACCCTTCAAGAGGCATCACGACAACGCGGCGAGCGCAATCGAGCCGCCTTATCAACTTTTTGCGCACCGTCCACCAGCCCGTGGCACCAAGCTGATCCTGACGTCACCGACCAGAGCTAAAAGGTCTTGCATCGACCGCGCGCGCACCAGTGGGCTTGGCAGCAACGCTTCGATGGTCAACGCTTACCCGCCCCGCCTGTTTCTTGTGCAGATAAACAATCGCTATTCCTTGTATGCATCGCGTACTCGTTATATGGCATTGATTGTGCTGCCAAGCCCCACTTGTTGTGCAAAAATTGCCTATGACTGTGTGTCGGTTGTCTTCGAATTATTGCTTTTATGTGGCGACATTGAGGAAAACCCGTTCGTCTGCTTCGGAAGCAACCTCCGATATTTTGCAAGCTTTGCAAGATCTCCAATCAGGTCAAGCTGCGCTTTTAACCGAGATGAAGTCTCTCCGTACCAAATTGGCACAAAATGACAAAACGCTCGTAACTATAACTGAAAGACTAGGAAAAATTGAGACAGACTGCGCGTCCCTCTTTTCCCTTAAAAGCGATATTAAAGAAGTACAGGCAATCGCGACACAGAACACGCGTGAAATTGCCACTCTTACCGCTAGAGTAGACGATTCTGAAGATCGCGCCCGCAGATCCAATCTTGTATTCTTTGGTCTGAAGGACAGCGCTAATGAAACATGGGCCCAGTCAGAACAATTAGCAATTGACATATTGCCACGCGCGTTTTGTATTATACTTGTGCTGTATTCGGTTTACGCCCACAAAGACTGTAAGCAATGCTCAGCGCAAACCGCGCCTCATTTTTTCTAGAAGCTTCGCGTTTATTGTAGATCGTTGTGTTAAGATTGCGCGCAAGACGCGAACACGCGAGCTTATTCCAGAGCTTTCGCGACAACCAGTGATAAGACTGGAATATTCGATGACACGCGTATAAATGCCGACGCGCTTCACCGCTGGTCAGTTGATCGACGGCCGACGCTCTGTTCGCCGCTATCAGTGCATACCGTGTGTATTGCTGTATTCTTACTTTCCGTTTCTCGGCCACAAGTTCGGCCCAAATAAACAGCTTCATCTTGGACACGTCGCCTGCTGCCTTCGTCGACGTCACGACCACGTGACATCTGGTGGAGGTGCTGCTCCTTTCATGTACCGAACGCCCCCGTCAAGCCGTGAACCCAGCCCAAGTCGCCAGGAAGAAACCGACACCATCCAGAAGAGTCGAGCTAGCCGGAGACTACAAGGACTGGCACCACAATACGGACTCCTACCGGACAAGCGAAAAGGCACGGCGACGAAGACGACAGGCACGATGACGGCCGCTGCGTCCCCTGCAACGATCGTGATCCAGCCACCGAGAGAGCCACCGACTTTCCATGGATCGCCAAGCGAGGACCCCGAGACCTGGCTGGAGACGTACGAACGAGTTGCGGCTTTCAACAACTGGGACTCCGAGGAAAAACTGCGCCGCGCGTACTTCTACCTAGAAGACGCCGCGAGGACGTGGTTCGAGAACCGAGAATCCACGTTACGAACCTGGGATCTCTTTCGGACGACGTTCCTAAGCACGTTTACCAGCGTGGTCCGCAAGGAACGGGCCGCAGCTATGTTGGAGACCCGCGTGCAGCTGCCCAACGAAAGCATCTCTATCTACACGGAGGAGATGAATCGCCTGTTTCGACACGCCGACCCAAGTATGCCCGAAGAGAAGAAAGTCAGGTTCCTAATGCGTGGTGTGAAACAAGAACTCTTCGCTGGCTTGATAAGAAACCCGCCGAAGACGGTCGCCGAATTCGCCTCTGAAGCCTCGACAATTGAGAAGACGCTCGAGATGCGGACATGGCAATACAACCGCAGCTTCTCCGCTACAAGCTATGCCGACATCCAATCGCTGGGAACCGCCGACTTGCGTGAGACGATCCGAGCGATCGTGCAAGAGGAGCTGCGGAAAATTCTACCTTCAGCGCAGCCTCAGGTGGATTCCATCGCTGACGTCGTACGCCAGGAGATCCAGCAATCCCTGGGCGTTCCGCAGCCTCCAGAGCCGCAGCTGCAAGCCATGAGCTACGCTGCTGCAGCCCGACGCAGTGCACCCCTCCACGCCCCCGTCAGGACGGCGCACAGCAGCACTACCGTCGCGAGACGCCGCCGCCGCCACCACCGCCGCCATCTCACCCGCCTGTCAGCCAGCGCTACACGCGCAGGAAGACCGACATCTGGCGCGCCCCCCGACCACCGCCCACTCTGCTACCACTGCGGAGAAGCCGGCCACACTTACCGCCGATGCCAGTACCGCCAGATGGGACTGCGTGGTTTCGCCATCGACGCGCCGCGTCCACAGCGGGGTGAAAGACCCCGTGACATCGCTGACTACCTTGCAGGAGCGCAGTGGACACCCCGACGACCTTCCCGATCGCCTTCCCCAGGCCGCTACATCTCACCGCATCGCAGTCAGTATGCCGGCCCTGCTCGGGGCCGATCTTCGAGCCCTTACCCGGAAAACTAAGGGCAGCAACCGATGGAGGTGCGGTTGCTGAACGACGAAATGCCGAACATCCTCCGCCGACGACGACGACGGCTCAGCGAAGTCTTAAGAACGCGCAGCAAGCCGAACGGAGCCTGGATGACGAAACTTCACGACCGGAAGAACAGACGACGCAACGCCGAAGCAGTGTAACAAACCATCGTAGCCGCGACCCGACGCCTCGACCCAACCGCAACGCCAGGCGACGAACTAGCGACCTCGACGTTCTCATCGACGGCCGCAGCGTCACAGCTCTCGTCGACACCGGGGCCGACTATTCCGTCGTCAGTGGGCCGTTCGCCGCGAAGTTGAGGAAAGTTAAGACTGCCTGGGAAGGAGCCGAAATTCGGACCGCTGGAGGCCATTTAATAACACCCGCTGGGGTCTGTACAGCAAGAGTCACTATCAATAATCGGACTTACCCTGCGAGCTTTGTAATCCTACAGCACTGCTCCAGGGACGTAATACTTGGGATGGACTTCCTAAGTAAACACGGCGCCGTCATCGACCTAAGGTCTGAGTCGATAACACTAACCTCAGAAAAAGCACTGCCTACCGAGACGACGCCAGGGAGCCATGCATTGAACGTGATAGAAGAGCACGTCACCGTTCCGCCTCTCTCCAGCGTCATCATTTGTGTCGGCACCGAACAACCCGCAGACTTCGAAGGCGTCATCGAGGGTGATCAGCACCTGCTTGTAAACCGTCAGATTTGCGTCGCACGAGGCATCGCCGAATTGCGTGAAGGGAAAGCAACAGTGATGCTTACGAACTTCAGCAACGAATACAAGCACGTGAGCAAAGGCACGACGGTCGCCTACATCGAAGACATTGTGGAAACCAGCGACGCCCTCGCCCTCGCCGAGTTTACCGAACATGCTACGACGAACCAAGCTCATAAACTAACTTTCGACGTCAATCCGAGCCTTCCGACGCATAAACAAGATCAGCTCAAAACCCTGCTCCTGCAATACAAGGATTGCTTTTCGTCGTCGTCCAGAGTTCGACAGACACCAGTCGCACAACACCGCATCATAACAGAGGAAAGTTCCAGGCCACTACGTCAGAGCCCGTACAGAGTTTCAACGAGGGAACGCGAGGCAATAAAGAAACAAGTCGACGAAATGCTCCGCGACGACATCATCCAGCCTTCAAAGAGT
>JALIZH010003041.1:0-23925 GCA_030522465.1 Rhipicephalus appendiculatus | reverse complement strand
GAATAAGATGATGTATCGCACACTGCTCTGCAATATACCTGTAGTCTGCCTGCAGAACTTTCGAAAAACAGCGTAAGTGATGCAAGGATATTGGTATAACTTACTGACTGGGCTAATATATTGCAGCGTTACCTCGAAAAGCTGTAACAGATGCTATTTACGAAAAGCAGTATGCACTTTTTTGGATTAAAATTTATACATGTAAAAATAGACTTCACTTATATGATCACTGAATTTGTGCGATTTTTTTTTATGTGGCAACCTAGATCAAAATTTTGTTTCCTGAACCTATCTTGCTTCAGTAAATGCGACGAATTTCATTCAAATGATTGAGTGGTTGTATATTACGAATATTGCTGCGTTTCCCACACGTATTCGAAGTATAAACGCGCAATATCGGGCCTAGATACTGCATATATAGCGTAAAAAAGCCGTTTTTGATCAAGATTGTGCGCGTATTCTTAAAAGAGCGCGCAAGTTAAAACCCGGTACTTCTACAGTTCAACAAACCACAGGGTGAACTAGCTGCAATGATTATTATTGTTATTATTGTTATTTTGGGGTCAGCGCCTTTGAGGATTGCGGTCACCTTTTATGTGATAAATTTTCCCACTAAGTTACATCTAAAGTTTCTTGAGCTCCTCCCCTTTCCATTATGAGCAGGTTGAAGCCTAACAAAGCGTACGTTACTAGTGGGAAAAGGCCTACACGCACATACACGCACAAACACGCGTACGCATGTGCAAAAAACCTAGTTTAGGCATGCCTATCAAGTGTCTCTAGGCCGTCCTCGGTGGCATAAAACACGTTATCGTCGTTGTAGCTATGAAAAATTCTTGGAACACGGTGTGTCACGTGAGCCAACGTTTCGAAAAGCAGTATCGTCTTCTTCTAGGTCTTGAAGAAGCCAACAACACTTCTCGGAACGTTGGCCCCAGCTGCACTCCCTGTACAAGAATTTTTCATGGCTTCAAGCTTCCATCACCCCCTCAGCTTCTACCTTATTTGGATTTTCATCGTCATTGTAGCGATTTTCGTGAATTCTTCATGTGAAACATTTTTTATCGTAAGCAAGCGAAACCAGAACAAAGTACTTACCGGTCGGAACATGTCCTTCCTCGGAAGCACCATGGAATGGGATCCGAAGTTGAGCATGTACTTAATGTACGGCGAGTACTTGTCCAGCATGATGTCGGTGGTGGACTCGGCCCCCGTGTTGGCGACACCATGATCCGAGACGACCATGAGTGTCACCTGCGTACGCGGTGGTGACCGCCATTGCAGCAGTTAAACCCGACCATAAATGAGAATATACTCATGTCTTGCAACGTCAAGGTGATATATAGATACTATTGGCCGGTTACCATACCCGTCCATTTTATCCAAATTGGTCATTTTCCCTTTGTAAATGTGACTGGCAAACGTTGGCTTTGAAGCTTGTACATTGATGACGACGTTTACGTTAGAAAAGGCTTCAGATTTGCAGCTTCTACAGTACGCCTCGGTTACTATGTCACGTTATGATGCCCTCGACAATTTATGCAGTAATAGTACGGAGAGCTGGGCGAGTTGGTTTGAGGACTTTATTGGAAACATTTCGGCGCACATTTATGCAGTGTTACGTGTTCGCACTCTGTCTTTTTTTTTCTCCCCCCCACCTTTTTCTAACTATAAACATTTCGATGCTGGCTCCTAGTGGCGTTGTTCAGCGCAACTCGCGCGCAGTCAGACTCGCGAGGCAATGCTGTCTTTCACTTTCTCGCATTATCGCCAACATGTACATAAATATTTTCGGATAGCTGGAACAGAAAGAGCCAACGGTGACGAGGACCTGAACAGACACCGCGAATGCAGCGTGGCATGTCCCCATGCTTCTCCCCATCCCCATGCGGCACTGGAATTGTCATAACTAAGGCATGCAGAATTTTTTACTTGTTCGGCGCTTACAAGTAATTTGTTACAACACGTTCACATTTCGGACTTCAAAGAGAAGACACATGCGCCTTGCACAGTTTGTGTTCTGTTCAGTAGGAGAGCTGACCTTTTGTGTGAGGTTTAGGGCTTCTAACTGGTCAATGAGATAGTTCAAGTGGTGGTCGAATTCCGCCAACGCTTTGTGCCTCTCCTTGCTCTCTGGACCACGGTGACGACCTGTAAATGCAAGAAAGAGTCAATTCATCAATTTAGGGCATATTTAGTAATGTCGGCTTGTATAGATCAGCTAACAGATGAAGCATTGGTTGGTGCGTACGTTAAGTACATGCGAAGAAAATTTCTGGTAGTGGCCGAAGATTTTGTACATTACGGATCGCAATCCTGTCGCAATGTCAGAAATTTTATGTCGCGAGCACAATCATTATTTTAGTGCGAGCTGAAGTTATGCGGTCAGAGCGATGTTCACGTGTCGTTAAAGGAACCGAGATCACCAAAGACAAAGACAGTCTTGGTTGTTGTTACAATAGGTCATCGCCAATTCAAATGCATGCAAAGCCGAGAAATGCGTTTATGACACAAACCTCCCATCTATTTGAAAGAATTGTTTTTCTTTTTAAAAAAGGGAAAAAATTAATTTGAAAGAAGAAGTGCTTGCATGAAATTGAAAAATTCTTAACTTTGCACAGAAAACAAATATCGCTTCTTTAAAGCGTATTACGTGCCACAGCCAGGTTGTCACAAGAAAAAAGGAGACAGTTTTTAATTAAGATAAGGTAGGATAGGTTGAACTGGACAGCATGTTTCTAACCTGCTACCCCTGACCGGGGTAAGAGGAAACGGGAAATAGATGAATGGAAAGCTGTAGATGCAGGTGACTATACTACGGTATGAGTTACCTCATAGGTACACGCTTTCCTATGCGCGGAAGTGCCCTACACAATACGAGAGGGTGTTTAATCAAGCGCAGCACCGTGTCGGACCGAGGAAGAAGAAGCGCCTCCTTTCAGCACTCATAATCCGTGACAGATTTAGAAGGCGTGCCATAATTCAAGACTCTGGTAAAACATTAGTGACTTATCTAAACGAATATCGACACCTCTTGTTCCCTTGGCGTAGAAATTTCTGGTCAACGCGAAAAGAGGAAGTCATTTTTACAAAATTACGCTGTCGAGTTCCAAAATTAAACTTCTATATGCATAGAGCTGGTCTGGCTCCTTCCCCCCTTTGCTCGTTTTGTAGCAAGGAGGAAACAGTCGAGCATTATTTTTTATCATGCAACCGCTACAACTTACTGAGGAAAAACATTCTCAAAGTCGCTTTTAATCGAATTAGATTGGATTTCACCATCTCTAATATTCTTTCCTTGGGAGCCTCCTCATTAGGTCATTGTCACTGGGATCTCTGTTCCGCTGTAGAGAAATTTTTAATTGAATCAGGGCGGTTTTGACATATAATCACTAAATTAGCGTCATTCATTTGTTCTAACCATTCTATAATTCTACAGTAATATCATACATATCTGATCACTTATGTCTATAAAATATTCGTTTCTTGGCCAATCCCCCCAGAGTGGGTGTGAGCCATACACATAGGCTATCATCATCATCATCATCATCACGAGCAAGCCATCACGAGGACTTGCAGCCAGTATCGACCAGAACGGCTGAAAATAAATATCGTTCGTGATGTTTAAGCCTCGCTTCTTGCCAGTGTACCGTATGCCATTTTAAACAATTTGGTGCCGAAACCCGGGAACTACTACCAGGGACCACGGAAGGCTACGAGTGAACTGACCGGCATGGAGCGGCTAAAATCGAAGCGGACGTCGAGACGATCTCTCAACACCAGGATTATCAACGAGGCAATAGCTCTTCTTGGCAATGCAACAGCCACCATCGATCGGCTAAACGCCATTTACGGACGTCTGAAGGCGAACAACGATGAGCTGAATGAAATCAACAAGGAGCTAGAGAGCCACATAGCGGATGAAGAGTTTGAGCAAGAGTTCAACACCATCGTTGAATACGAGGACAACGCTACTAGTGTCATGAGTGAGCTGCTTAGCAAGCGTGACAGAATGGTTGCGGCCACGTCATCAAGACCGGAGCTTCAGACTTCGTCAGTAGCCAGTACCGCTGGAGCCTCTGGTACCAAGCTGCCCAAGCTTACCATCGCCCCCATTTGCTGGTGATCTGTGCCGGTGGAACGACTTCTGGGAACAATTTGACCAGATGATTCACCGCAACGGAAGCCTCACTGCAACGGACAAGTTCAACTACCTGAGGTTCTTCTTAAGGGGCGACGCAGCTTCAGCTATTGTGGGCCTGCCAACCACAGAAGCTTGCTACAAGGACGCTATCGACATACTCAAAAATGCTTCGGTGACAAAACGAGACTCGAACAGGAGTACTTCTCCAGGCTTCGCACGTTACCTTCAGTCCGTTCAAGCGACCCGACAGCGCTTCGCAAGCTGTACGACCAGGTCGTCATCAACATCAGAGGACTGGAGACCCTTGGGGTGAGCAAGACATCTTTTTCGGCAATGTTGTGCGACATTTTACTGCGGGCTTTGCCACACGATCTCGTCGTACAGTACCATCGGTCTTGCGCCAATCGGACGAGCGACAGCAGTAATGCAGCCTCTATCACGGAGCTGGAACGTCTATTACTATTAAATTTCTTGTCTGTCGAAGTGGAGAGCTTAGAGAAAAGCGAGCTTGTGAACCATCGTGGAAGAGACAGCCGTAGTGAGAATGCGCTGAACAAACCACGCCAGTTTCGAGGCTCTGTCGCGCAGGCAATGAGACACTTATTGCCATGAACTCGAAGCTAGGGTGGATGTTTCAAGGCAACACCAGCATGGCATCGGATGTCACAGACTCGCGGATTATGGTCTGCGTATTGAAAACAAGTGTACAAGAGAGCGACGAATTCCTTCGTTCCTTTTGGGAACTCGAGAGCGTAGGAATAACAGACGCCGTCGACAGTGAGAGCAAGCTCAGTCCAGTACTGAAGCAATTTGAAGAAACCGTCTGTCTTAGGAACGGAAGATACGAAGTGACGTTGCCCTGGAAGGAAGACGTGGAGCTCTCGGACAACAAGCAAGTCGCCATGACAAGACTTTGGAAACTTCTCTCCCGACTGTCGAACAAGCAAGAACTCTTGAAGACGTATGACACCACCATACGGGAGTACCTACGAGCGGGACACGCGGAAGTTGTTGACGGGCCACCCCTGGACTCGACAAAGGTCTATTACATGCCGCATAGGGAAGTGATCCGAGAGCACGCACTCACCACGAAGGTCAGAATCGTTTTTGACGCTTCTTCTCACGCAAGAGGGTGCTTTTCACTGAATGAATGCCTACAAAAGGGCGAAAACCTGTACCAGGATCTCGTGAAGGTACTACTACGCTTCAGAACGTACCGTATAGCTCTGCTAGCCGACATTGAGAAGGCTTTCCTTCAAATCTCAATCGCAGAGAAAGAGAGAGATGCATTTAGGTTCCTCTGGTTTCGCGAAAAAGAAGCACTGCATTTCTCCGAGGAGGATATTCAGGAGTGGAGAATGACGCGAGTGCCATTCGGAGCGACATGTAGCCCCTACTTACTGACGGCAACTATACTCCACCATCTAAGGAGCGTGCATTCAAGCAAAACCAGAACTGCAAGACTTCTCGGTGAATCATTCTACGTGGACGATCTAGTGGCTGGAGCAGAGTCAGATGAAGAAGCACTTCAAATCTGTCGAGAGGCCAAGGAGATTATGCAGCAAGCAGGAATGACATTAAGGAAATGGACGACCAACTCAGACAGCTTGATTGACGCATTAGAGCATGAGGAACAGTCCGCAGGCAAGGAAATGGCTATCCTCCATGAGGCGAGTGTGAAAGTACTTGGAATCACATGGAATCCACACACGGATACTCTCACGTTTTCATTGAGGGGCCTTCTCGAATTTATGAAAGAAAAATCTGATACCAAGCGGTTCGTTCTTCAAGCTGCTTCAAGAATATTCGATCCAATGGGATTTGTTGCGCCATTCACCATTGCTATAATAATCTTCTTCCAGAAGTTATGGACACGTGGAATAGCGTGGGATGAGCAGCTACCTCAGGATCTTCAAGAGGAATGGCATGACTGGGTGCGTCAACTACCGCTCCTGCAGAATGTTTCCGTGCCGCGTTATCTTGGCAGCGGATCCAAGTCACTCCGAGAGCTACAGCTGCATGTTTTTTGCGACGCAAGCCCTTCGGCATATGGTGCAGCGCTTTACGTCGTACCGAGCTGCTCAGCGAGGCCCGAGTTGCTGATCGCAAAAGCACGTGTAGCACCTATCAAGACAATGACACTGCCACGGCTAGAGCTTCTAGGAGCCTTGATTGGAGCAAGACTACTTCGTTACGTCTCAAGCGCACTCACAAACTTCGAGATCCACTGTACTATGTGGTCGGATTCCACAATCACGTTGTCGTGGATAAAAGGCGACATAACGAAATGGAAGCAATTTGTGTCGAACAGAGTGAAAGAGATAAGAGAAAAAACAGATCCTTCTATGTGGAGGTATTGTCCGGGACATGCGAATTCGGCCGACCTGCTCACACGTGGGGTTTCAATGGATAAATTATTGTCCAGTAGCACGTGGCGACATGGACCAGACTGGCTATGCGAATCAGAAGATCGATGGCCTCTACAACCATCGGAGCCTATCCCCACCGATGACAGGATCTCCTCTGAAATGATTGCCGTTCATGTTGCGATCTCCAGCGAGACGACATCGACACCACTCCTGGACATTGACCGTTACAGCAGAATTGAAAGGCTACTCAGGGTCACGGCCTGGATATTCAGATTCATTGAACGCTGCCGCCTGAAAAAATCGGCGCACACCGGATTTCTAGTAGCCGAAGAGATCGCGGAAGCAGAAAATTATTGGATCAGGCATGTACAGCAGCAAGCCTTCAGAGAAGAAATAAGCTCTATTCGACAAGGCACATCTGCAAAGGAAGACTCGCGCATCAAAGACCTCAACCCGTTCTTGGATGCCAACAGCATCCTTCGGGTCGGTGGGCGCCTGTTACACCTCGAAGCGTCTGAGGAGGTAAAACACCCAGTCATCCTCCCGCACGATCATCACTTTTCAACGTTGTTGACAGTGCGAGCACACTGCGGAACACTGCACGGAGGCGTGAGAGACACTCTGTCACAGTTGAGAGAGCAGTATTGGATCTGCCGGGCACGAACACTGGTGAAGAAAGTGATACACGGCTGCTATACGTGCAGACGCTTCAGTATTAGCCCAGGCGACGTTCCGACTGCACCTATAGCACGTCATTGCCTGACACTGACGAACCCATTCGAAGTCACTGGAGTTGACTTCGCAGGACCACTCTTTGTTGTGACTACAGCCGGGGAGACGAAATGTTACCTAGCGCTCTTCGTATGTGCTACATCACGAGCAGTCCACCTGGAACTGGTTTCCAACATGACCTCGGAAGCCTTCCTCATGTGTTTGCGACGCTTTGTAGCACGAAGGGGTCTGCCTCACGTAATTTATTCAGACAATGCAAGAACGTTTAAGAAGACGTCAAGAGACTTAGAAAAACTCTTCCAGATGTCTTCCCAAGAGGATGTATCTGCATACTTGGGTCAGAAGAGGATCACCTGGAAGTTTATTCTTCCCAGCGCTCCATGGTGGGGCGGATGGTGGGAGCGTCTGGTCCGGACGATCAAGCTTCCACTGAGAAAGGTTCTCGGCAAAGCTCGACTTAGCTTTGAGGAGCTGACCACTGTACTAACGGAAGTAGAGGCGGTCGTGAACTCAAGGCCTCTCACCTACATCGAGTCGGGCAGCGAGGAACCTCGTGCATTAACCCCAGCAGACCTCATCATCGGAAGGAGACTTACGACGCTGCCACAGGGCGGCAACGACATGCCAATGGACCTGACGCGCACGGAAGCGGTACGACGGCATGCTTACAGAAAACGCCTAACTGAGAACTTTTGGAGGCGGTGGACGAGAGAATATCTGTTGCAACTTCGATCAGCGCACTTTTCGCGTAAGAGACCCACCAACGAAGTTAAAACAGGTGACATCGTCATTGTCCAAGCTGAGAAATCACCCCGACAAATGTGGAAAATTGCAAGGGTTCTGGAAGTCTACAGAGGAGCTGATGGCCATGTCCGTTCTTGCAAGATTCAACAACAGCAAGGGGTTGTTACCACCAGGCCGATACAAAAACTTTATTCGCTCGAGCTTAACGAGTGACTTGGCGGCCGGGAGTGTGTTTAATCAAGCGCAGCACCGTGTCGGACCGAGGAAGAAGAAGCGCCTCCTTCCACGAGCAAGCCCGTGCTCACGAGGACTTGCAGCCAGTATCGACCAGAACGGCTGAAAATAAATATCGTTCGTGATGTTTAAGCCTCGCTTCTTGCCAGTGTACCGTATGCCATTTTAAACAAGGGAATTTTCACATACCACATGCCCTAGAGACAATCATTTAAGGGCCTTTATCTCAACAAAGCGGCAGTTATTGTTCAGAAAAGTTTGTTTGAGCGCTTCTTCATTCGGGGCTAATCGGTCTGGTTACGTTTGCTGGATTTTGAATGCGAACACATATTTCAACTCAGCTCGGGTCCCAGGTGGAAGATAGGTTGGTAGATAAGATGCATGAGGAAATAAGTTTCTGTCTCAGCTCATTTCATAATAGAATTTACACTGGCACAGGACGTCCAAGATAAGAGAGAGAGAAAGAAGAAAAGGCTTTATTTAGCAGATGTGGCTTTGGAGAGGCGTCCTTAGTTCAGAATATCTTGAGATCGGGCCGCGACATAGGCCCTCGCGACTAGCCTTAGATGATCGCTGATCTCCAACGCTCTTTCATTCCTTGATTCCCGTCTACAAGTGTAGGGTAGCAAAGCGGACATAGTCTAGTTAGCCCTTACCTTTTCCTCGCTCCCCTTATCTCTCTCTCGCTCTCTTTCTAGTTTTAGGCTTCTATATTAAAAGTGAGAGAGAACCAAGTTAAAGCAGGGAGGTTAACCAGACACACGTCCTGTTTGCTACCCTGCACTGGAGGAAAGGATAAAGGGGTGAAAAGAGAGACAGAAGAGGGGGGATGGACAGAATCGCGAGCACACTTGCGGGAGCACATGCTTTGTACAGTCGGTCGTACAGATCTGTTGATTTCAGGTATTTCAGTAACGCTTTAGTTGCCTTCTGCGCCCTCGAAACACATGTCCATGGTCCTAGAATCTTCTGTAGAGGAAATGATCTAGAGTCCAGTTGGTTCAAAAGCCTCCGGAGTGGGCATCGATGGGCGTCATAGCGAGCGCAGCTGCACAGGACGTGTTCGATTGTCTCTATGGCCTGATCAAACGTATGATTTTAAATGACTATTAAGAAATGACGTCATAATCGCGCGTTTCTCGCACGCACGCCATACAGTACTTACAGTTATGTGGAACCTGACAATGTGCATGTCGTAAACTCGCATCGACCGACTAAATGAGAAATCACGCAGTTTTCCTCCACACGATCGCCAAGACCACTGTGTTGCTGCCGCTGTCACACTCGGAACTTAATATGGCCTGTAATTTTTTTTTTTTTGCCCCGCACACATTTCAGAAACTTTTGATTCAGTGGTGTGACCCCCGTCCCTGGCTACATCCCTTAAGTTAGGCTCGTAGGCGCGTTTAGACGTCTAAATGCTACACAGAAAAACCGCATCATTATACTGAACTGGAGCTGAGAAATTAAATTAACGTGAAACGGTGCGGTGAGGTCCTAGGTAGAGACTTTTTCTGCGAAAGTGCATGTTGTCAGAATGTTCCAGCGACGCCTTTTTGGTACAGTGTACTTCTCAATTGAAACATATCCCTCTCGAATATTTTTTTGAGTGTTTCTAGAAGATGTGTGGTTCGTTGGGTTTTCGCCAAGTGTAGACACGATGGACCCTGTTGTAACGTTTTTGAGAAACCTGACACTGGATAGACGGCGACCTTAAGAATGCTTCGCAGAACACCTATCCCCGCAATGCACTTGATCTCTGTCAATTTATTCGCTTTTTTCAATACTAATTAAGGCATCACGAGCTCTGACGAACACTGCTTGGTGAGAATCTTCGCGATCCGTGAAACTGGCTAGAAACTGCGGGGACATGACCAAAGCCTGCTTCACGCTGCTCGTAGTTATTCTTTGCTTGGAAGAGTTTGCATTGGCATGTCCGATTAAATACTTCATAGTGGGAGCAGCTATTACCACTTACCGCGTAAATTCATCCATTATTTGGCTCTGCTAAAGTGCACATGTAATATCTTGAAAGATTTTAGTAGATATGATTTTGCTGTCGCTATTGTGAGGCAATGGCTACTCTTTTCACCTGGGTATTAGTAAAAAAAGAAAGCAATACTAAAAGCATTTACCTCCGTCCTTTAGCCTTAATATGCTGAAATCGGCCTACCGGAAATAGTAACGTCTTTACAATAGTCGCACGCTGATTTCGCTGTGCCGAAACTTTCTTTGGTGCTCTCATTTTTACCCTTTTATAACATGCAGCTGAAGAAAAATAAGCAAATTTTGGTGCTGCAGCGGTGCCGAAACTGACATCTTATTAAAGCACACGCCGTAGTGGAGGGCTGTAGATTTATTTTGACCAACTGGTGTTGTTTGACCTAAATTTAAATACACGTGCCTTTTTGTCACACGAACTAAGTTTCTGACTTCTTATATTAAAAAAAAAAAAAACGCCGTTGTTCCTGTGTATATACGCTTACCGAAGTATGCGACTGCGCCGTACTGGAGCATGGCCAGGCTGAGCTCGTCGGTGTCGAATACCTCGAGCACCTCGTCCAGCTTGTTCCGGAAGTCGTGGTCCAGGGAGCGCCAGCCCGGCACGGGGCGCTGGGGCATGCAGATGGCCGGCCGCGTCTCGTTCAACGCCACCTCGCAGCCCGGCCACCTGCGGCGGCAGTGAATGCGGCATTACAAGAGGGCTCACGTCGTGATGACCCATTTAACACACATATATAACGATTGGTACAGCGCGTGTATTAGCGTCGTCTAGAAAGCACAATGGGTTTAGTCGTCAGAGCACGTGTAGCTTTCTTGGACCATAATGAGTTAGCCCATGCACAAATAATCCTTTATCTGATGAGTCGGCTGTCCATTTGGCTGATCGTGTTCTGAAGAGACTGTAGTAATTTGAACGTCGAAGCGGGCGCAGTGGCCGAGGAGATGCTGGATGGTGTGGCCCCAGCACCTCCTCGGCCACTGCGCCCGCTGGAAACAAGTGAAAAGAGGAAACTAAGTTGAAGCTTCCTTTCTTGCTTTTTGAACTGAAACCTCAGCGTCGTTACATCAGTACGACGCCAAGGCGTTCTATCTGAGGACAAACTTACGACACCAGCTAGTTTGCATGTACTTGGCTCTATTCGAATGCAACACAGTCTTTAAAAATGATACAGATTTGACTTGACCGCGGTACATGCTTTGGAAATTTGCTTTGTAAAAGAGCAAGATCTCCCGAACATGCGTTCGATACCGTGTTTTCAGCGCGCATACAAAAGAATAGTAAGCGACGAATACTGTTGAAGCTATTAGCAATGCCAAAAGGTTCACTTGTTTTGAGTTGGACGTCGATTTGGTTCTGACAGGAGAGTATACAAAAGGATACGAGTCCACCGCTGTCTGTGCTCGATTGTTCAAGCGCAGACAACATTCAGATTGCTCATGAAAAGCGCGAAAGCACCTTCACTGGTCTTTGAAATAAAAAATACGGCCATCACAAAAAAGGACTTAAGAATCAACTGTGCCCACGTGAAATGAAGTGCAACGAACAGTCAGACCTTATCAGCTCCTTCTTTAATTTTCGCGCTGTCTGAATGCATAGTGAATCAAGCAACATGACGGGGATCAACAGGTACCACGTGATTCAATGTGCAAGAGGAGAAAAGTGTACCTAAACAACTGAGTTCCCTTGTGCAGTCACATTGTCGAATCTGTGGAAGTACCTGCATCCAAACAGCCATACACATATACCTGCATATGCGCCCGATACGCACAAGCATGTCTCTCGAACATTTTCGTTTTCAGGATAATGGTTTCTGTTAATGGTTTGACCACGGAAACATTTCCTGCGACTGACGTCTTAATTATTTCACACAAGGATACATGTATCCGGGTTCCTTACATAAATACGGCATACAGGTGCGTTTTGAGGACGACGGGCTTGTGTGAACGCCTATAACTTGCGGTGCAGTTCCACACGCTGCACTGAATTCACTGCCTCTCTCTCTTCCTTCTCTTCCCTCCTCTCTCTTATCTTTCTATTCCCCTTCCCTAATCCCCCAGTGTAGGGTAGCCAACCGGAAGTCTTTCTGGTTAACCTCCCTGCCTTCTCGCTTTCTGTTTGCTTCCTCCTCCTCAGAGTTCCTCCTATAGTTTGACATCGTTGTAGTGCGTTCACTGATGACTGTGATCGACGTGAGATTGAGAGCATCGCTGCAGCGTTCGCTAATGACGAAGTGATTACACGTGAGAAGTTCAGTGATGTATTCTGTGATAGCAAATGAATGAATGAATGAATGAATGAATGAATGAATGAATGAATGAATGAATGAATGAATGAAATATACATACCAGTAGACAGCCGATCTCAGCCTACGTCTTTCAGCAAGCAGCCAGATGGGCTCGGCGGCCTCCCACCAATGGGACCACGGCACCGAGCTGCCTGCCATCTGCACACCCAGGAACAAGTCCCGCTTGTCGGTGTCGTACATGGCATCTGCCACAATTCCATGGGACTCCGGGTAGAGGCCTGGAAACCACGACAACGGGGGAAACATGCGAAGAGAGAAAGAGAAAATCAGTGTCTAACTCAACAATCCACATTTTGTAATTTCTTAGACCACAACATTGATTAAGAAAAGTTATACGCTCGGCTCTTACGTTGGATGGGTCTTATTTGATCGTCTGCAGCAGAGTGTCAACAGCAATGCAGTTATTAAACAATTGGATTTCGATTAGTGAGACTTCATTCTTTACTTCTTTAAGTGCTGTGGCGTCGACCAAAAACACAACGGTCATGGCGACTGTACTAATTCATCAAATAAAATCTTGTTTCACATTAAGGTACTCCTGGATACATGTCTGGTCGCCACTGCCAATCGTCAAACAGCAGCAGCTATGGTTAAAAGCAAGGAGACATCCTGGCCACACGGTTTCTTGTCTGATATTCTTTTTTTTTCTTTCAGACCTTTCTGCCTCCACGTGTAGCTTCTACACTCATAGCCAAAGCAAGTCTTGCATTACGCTTCATTGGAGCGGCATTTGCACCCCGATCTTATTACGGTAGGCTCACTGCACATGAGATATGCGTCGTTGGAATTAATTTTTTCAGTTAGACTCACACAAAACAGAAAAAAGATTTAGTAAATTTATTCCCACGCATTGTGGGAATCAATTTCATGCGAAGAGGTCAGCGTGTACCAGCCTATGTTAATTTTTTTTTTGCTTTGAACCAAGCGTTACGAGGTAACCATTAGTTACGACGTTGCGTCTTTGTGTAGATTGAGTAGTTGAGCGCATACTGTTAGCTTACCAGGCACGCTGGGTACACTGGCGGATAAAAGGTAGCTTATGGTCCGACGTAACGTCTACACTCACGTACGAGCAGAGGCGTCAGTTTTATCGCCATAAAGTGCACGCCACGGTGTATATCATAAGAAGTGGTCTTAGGCGCATTCCCGCCACGCTTGACTATATATATAGCTTGCGGAGTCATATATGCCGATATGGAATATCTATTGCATTTATATCAAAACGGATAGCAAACACTGCCACCACAGTTGGCGTTGTCTTCACATAACGCTTGTGTAGGGTCCTTTTAAGAAGCAGCTTGAAGCGCTGGCGTGGATTGATGGTAGAATGCTTGGCTACCATGCAGAAAGCGCGGGTTCAATTCCGGCTCGAGCAACGGCTTTTATTCCTTGCTTTGATCATGTTATTTAGCCCATCGGTAACACCGCCGACACCGTCGAGCCCCTTCAGACGAGCCCCTTTACACTATCACACTATCGTATCACGATATCCCAAGTCTGGCTTGACATAGACGATGAATCATCTGTGGCGCATACCCGCATACCACGGGCCGCAGTATGCGGGTGTGTGCCGCACGTGACTGGTGGAAAGGATTTCATGACGCAAGCGACAGGGAAGTGACAGTTATTATGTAATGACCTGCTAATCGTGTTCGTCAAACACTCAAGTCCTCCTGTGCCACTTTTGGCGCACCAAACTAAGGAGACGACCACGAGAGCGCCCAGACGTAGGCGGCTCGATAGATAGATGGAAATGGTCAACGTGTATTTGGTTCGCAAGGAAATACTTCGCATTTAATGCGTAAGTATTTGTTCTTTTCCTTTTCGAATACCTTTTCGAATTGATCTTGCACACGCATTCTGGCACGATGTCGTATACACATGGCACGATGTTCATCTTGTACACGACAATTTTAGCAAGAGCAAAGGTGTTCTTTAGCCATATCTGCGTTATTAGGACCGACTAATTCTGGCTAAGTATTGACTAATATTGTCTTTATGATGACTCATTTGGCCGCTGTTAGCTAATGTCGGGTACTGTTGGCTTTCTTTTGTCCTATCTCCATTTGCATTCATTTAATATCAATACACTGCGTTGCCTCCCAGTCGTTTTGAAAGGGCAGATCTCCATCTGTCATGTTATATGTTTGCAGATTTTTTAAATAAAGAAGGTACTTAAATTTACCGTGAAACTTATCATCCATTACTAGCTCCTTGAAATCTGTGGAATGGTTCATCCGTCTTCCGACACTTTTAAGTACTTTCTCTCTGGTGCCCTTGAACCCTGGGCACAGTGACACAGACATAACAAATGGTGAGCATCTGCTGCCGACGCGAAAACGCATTGTGTAAGCCGTATTTCGTGGAATGCTGCCCACGCCGGCTCCAAGTTCCTTATTGGCTGTGCCTCGGGCTAGGACCCCGGAGATTCGGCAGACAGCAAGGTTTCGAGCTATACTAAGTCGTGCCCATTGGAAGCATATGACATCATTAAAAAACTAATGAATCATACATGCCACCATAAGTGAACACAGTCACGAAACAGCCCATTCTGATCGGGAGCTGTCTCACCTTCGACCGGAAATATTGACACTATATTGAATGTATTGTGTTTTCTCGAATTGCCGGAGCAAAAACGTTCAGTGTTTGCACGAAAATGCCTAAAGAACATTCGCATACAATCATCACAGCGATTTTAGCATAGGCTGATCACATTTAGGAAGTTAGGTATCCTTCTTAAAGGGGAAGAGGTATCAAGAACTCACTAGCCCGTTCACCACACCGATCATCGCATTTTTAAGGGGGGGAGGTCACATGATGTCACAAATACGTAGGATTTATGCGTACTTATTATCTAGATATTGTGTAATTGGCAGGTACTTGCAGTGCACCATGAATTTGACGATGGGAAACAACTATCCAATCGCAGGCCTACGATACAGCCGGCTTCGCCCGCGTTTGTTTCGTTGTTCCCGCGTTATTCTGAGTTGATGTACTAGAATGCACGGATGATAGGCCCACGCATGAATCAAGCCAAACGTATCGTTTCAAACTATACACGTGCGGAACCCTTCGTAAATCAACCAACGAACAATGTAATTCAGATATATCCAATGCCATTTGATTATCAGAAACTTTACCAGGTTCCTACAATGCTATTCTTGAATGTGTCACGAGAAAAAGCATCGTCGAGCAAACAAACAAAAAAATAAAGAACTAAACTAGAAAACTTATCAGAGGTCGTTCTATCTCAGCGGCCTGAGATGTGCCCTCGCGCCTGTTTTCGTCGCTGCTTAAACTACACGCAATTCCTCTGCCTTTTTTTTTTTTTTCATACTCTGGTAAGCCCTTTGTTTGCCGGAAGTTCTTCCCAGCAGCGCCTTGCCAGCTCTTCCGGTTCGGATGTGTAAAGAAGGGTTTTTGGACAAGATTTGCGGCGTTGCCTAGCCGTCAGAGCCGTCTCCCCCGTTCTGAATAGGACATCGTGTCTGCCGTCAATCACGGTCACTCGGTGACTTCCGGTCTCGACGTTCTTACGTAACGCAAGTTCGCTAGCCGTCTCTTTCCCGTCCTCTTGCCCTCTGATCACTCTTTCACTGAGGCAGCGTGCTGAACTGTGGAGAAAGGGCTGAATCGCGACAGACCATTGTTTTTTTCTTTGTTTCAAGAGAATGCACACGTTAAAGGCGGCTCACTGTACTGCTCTAGAGTTTGCCGCTGTGCTTACTTGCACAGCGTCTCAGTATTCTCAGGAGCTCGAAACTCTGCAAACATCAGGCCCGTAGCCAGGGGGGGGGGGGGGGCCTACGGGCCCAGCTCCCCCCCCGAAATTCGGATGAAAGGGGGTGTTTTACCGAGGAAAAATAATAAAAATGGGTGTTTTTCAAGGCTTTAAACAAGTGGCCCCTCTCCGAAAAACATTCCTGGCTACGGGCCTGGCAAACATTATATGTATATCTCTGATGTACAGAGGTATGTGATGCGCTGCCAACGCATCTATTTCCTAAACTTATGTCCCTCTTTGTACACTACAACGTGTATTAGGCACAATCGTACTGTGCTTGCCAGAATATCTGTCTTTGTCTGTTGCGTTCGACGAAGATGCTGTTACAAGTGTAAATACGCGTTTGGTTAGTAGTGCTGTGTGGCAAGCGTCACTAACGGGTGAAAAAATATGAAGACGGCTACTATGGGCTTGTCCGTCAAATCTATTGACTTGGTTGCGGTGATGTTTTTCACATGCAACACCAGCGACAGAACGCACAGCCAAACGAGTGGAAAAACCGAAATTTGTTCGTAATAGCCAAACGTGATGAGTGCAACTTCCTCTCTAGGCCGTACATGGTTGAATGGACCATGGCCGGACGTGGTTGGTCAGAAGCATGCGTTTCAGTTTCTAACAGCGAAGCTGTTTTTGGTCGGGCTTTCATGTCCGGTGACCGTCGTAGATCGTAGTGGGATTTACTCACAGAAAGTGGGTAGATCCCTTACGATATGTGATGAAAAATATCCGTAAACAGGGGTTGTGTGCTCGAGCACACAACCCCACGAGTATTCCATCCATTTTTTTTTCACTTATTCTGTGGTCCGAGTTATGCGACGGATGTGTTATACCCGGGATCTACCTGTTCCGAATGGTGGTGAGTAAGAGTGGCATTGGATCGGGCACAAATATTATACGTCACTGTGTGCCACCCTTGTGAGAATATACAGCAGTAAAATTGTTGGTTCTTCTCAAAACTATTGCATCCAATTAATGAGCAGTCAGTTAATCAGCGTCCAATTTATGAACAATCATGAAATAGTTACATTTTCGCCACTCGCTCTTGAGTAGTGCGTGCTATCGAATGAGACAATGGCACGCGCTGTGCAGCGAGTGCTACCGCTGGACACCGGCAAGCTAATGCGCTAGCATTTATTGTTTATACATCTTTTTGCGTTTTTAAGAGTGGAGAACTTTAGGGACCAAGGCTGTCGTATGCTGTCGTATTCTGTCATCTCAAGTCGTCGCTTGGCGTCACGAAGACAAAACCATGTATACCATAGACATGTATAGCATAGCCATGTATAGTATAGTATAACAAATACGCGGGAAAGAGAAGTAAGGGACAGGGAGAGGAAAAGGAGGAAGGGAGATGGTAAATCGTAGCACAGTCATATATGGCATGTATAACCATACAAGATACAGGTGGCCCTTAAAAACGCATAGCCATGTATAGTATGGTATAGTAAGTGTGCGCGAAAGCGAAATGTGGGTGAGGAGGGGGAAAGGAGGCAGGGAGAGGGTGAAGCTTGACATAGACCTGTATGGCGCCGTGCATGCAAAACCATATATAGCACAGCCATGAATAACATAGCACAGTAGAGCAAGGGGTTAGGAAAGGGAAGTGAGGGTGAGGAATATGGAAAGGAGGAGGGGGTATACATAGCATAGACGTGTATAGTATAGTATAGCAAAGGGGTGGAAAAAGGGAAATGAGAGAGATGAGGAGAGATGTGAGGGTGAGGTGGAAGGAAAGAAGGAGGGGACAAAGCATAGCGTAGCCATGTATAGTATATCCAAGGAGGAAAAAAGGAAGTCAGAGCGAGGAGGAGGGAAAGGAGGAGGGGAGGGAAAGGAGGAGGGGAGAGAGTGCGACCGGATCACAAATGAAAGTTTACTTTACCGACATGGATGCCAAGCAGAATGCATGTTTGGAATGTCAGCACTTGCTTGCCCGTGAATGCGAGCGTCGCTGAAAGGCAGGCTAATCATTGCTCCGCACGTCCTATAGCTTTCACTTTGAGTGCAACTCCATACATTTTTTTTTCTTACTAAGGCGCTACAAGGCGTACACAGCTTTCAAAAGGAGGTACAAAAAATTTTAGGCATGCCTTAGAGCATCTAACACATATTGATGAGATAAGGAAGAAATTATAATGGAGAAGGGCAAGTAGGTAAAACTAAAAAAAAAAAAAAAGAACGTAGCTTGTGCACCAATTCCACGTCAGTGAAGTGAGCGATGCGGAATTTTGGGCATACTTCTATTAAGGCTGACTGAAAAACAACTAAAAAGAAAATAAAGATCGCCATGGTCACCACATTGGGTAACATCGTCACCAACTTCTGTGCTTTTCAGTATTTCGAATCTTTGTTTCACCTTTACTTCTTTTGACATGCGAATAGAAGCAGCCGGAGCCAATGAAGCTGCCAACATTAGTAAAAACAAACCAATAAAGGAAGTATAAAAACGCCTTGCTTTTTCTTCAATCTTTTTTCGTACCAAGTAATGAAATTGCTATGATTACGACATCTTGCGCTAAAGTAAAATGAATTTTATGTGGCAGT
The DNA here is from genome assembly GCA_030522465.1 of Rhipicephalus appendiculatus. Taxonomy (NCBI): domain Eukaryota; kingdom Metazoa; phylum Arthropoda; class Arachnida; order Ixodida; family Ixodidae; genus Rhipicephalus; species Rhipicephalus appendiculatus. The sequence goes on along the minus strand of JALIZH010003041.1, from coordinate 5,064 downwards.
TTGGGAGGGAAAATATGAAGATCTTTGCAGAAGCGAAAAAAAAGGAAAAAATTTGGCACGGACTTCTACATTTCGAAATTTCTTAGGATTGGGGACAATGCTCTCCTGAACACGACAATCAATTCGTACGAAGATAGATGATCTCAACTTCGATGACGCAACGAAGTGACGAAACAGTTGAATATTTTCGACGTGTGTAAATTTGGACGCTCTTTTTTTTTATTTGCATTATAAAATCTTCAACAATAAAAAATAAATTTTGAATGTTCTTTTTTTTTCGAACTACAGTAATATAATTCTGTAAGTGCACGCAGGAAAGATCAAGAACAGTCATGCACAGATACCCCTGTCTTATCACTCTCAATTTAGTACGTCACATTATTGCTGTGTTATCCTGGCATCGGTTGTTTGGTATATGCTGTTTAACGTCCCAAAGCAACTCGGGCTATAAGATGCCGTAGGGGAGGCCTTCGGATAAATTCCAACCGCCTGGGGTTTTTTAACGTGCACTGACATCGCACAGTACAGACGAAATCACACTTGTCTAGAGCGCCCAGCCGGCCGCTTCAGTTGCCGTTATCTGCAGAAATATGCAAAGATTAACGCCGTAGTTGTACCCAATATAGTCGTAGCGCATCCTAGTACCTTGTGCTATAATTTAACTTTGAATGGAAGCTTGTAGCTAACGTGAGGTAGCAGCTGTGGACGACATCAGCGTTCACAGCCGTGCGTTCCATCACTCTAGACAAGTTTCTTTAGGTCTGTACATGGGCCTCTAGCATTTCGCCTTCCTCGAAATGCTACCGACGAGCCCGGAATCGAACCCGCGTCTTTCGGGGTCCGCAGCTGAGCACCGTAGTCACTGGGCCGCCTTGCCGACTTTTCCTTGCAATGAAGAGGAGCACGCGTAATTGGGGCCGGTTTGTGGGTCAGGGAACCCTAAATGCAATAAAATTAATTAATTATTTAATTAATTAATATAAAACGCAGGCTCTCGCGAAAATGTAGAGAAAATGAGTTATTTAAGCCTTGTTTACATTCGATAGCAAGAGCGAAAGAAAGAAGCAGAGAAATGTAGGGAGGTTGACAAGACACACGTCAGGTTTGCTACCCTGCATTGGAAGAAAGGGTTAAGGGAATGAGAAGAGAGCGAGAAGGGAAGATAGATCACTATAAGCGAGCACACCTGAAGGTGTCCACCACTTCTACAAGCGGTCGCCGAGCCTTGTCGACCTTCACTGCACTAACGTCTTCATACTTGTGATGCGCTTGCGAAAAAACACGAGAGAACGAAACGAGGGACGGCACAGGGTGATGCGCAAACTAACAACTGCTTTATTTCGAACATGAACAGCCCGCAATTAGAAAGGAACATGTTGTTAGAAGGAACAAGTTGTTAGTTTGCGCATCACCCTGTGTCGTCCCTCGTTTCGTTCTCTCGTGTTTTTTCGCAAGCGCATCACAAGTATGAAGACGTACCAACTAGCCCCCATCGCCGCCTTATTAACTAACGCATTCGCTGCTTTCTGCGTCACCGACGCATTCGGGCATGGTTTAACGACTTGTGCTTCCGAAAACTGCCTCGTGTCTAGGAGCTTCTTTGCTGTGCGGTAAGAGAGGGTCATACCAAGAGCAAGCGCACGGAGTTTATTCAGTGGTATCTTCAGTTCTGCAAATGTCAAATAGTGGGGAGGTAACTATTTCGATGTGGAACGAGTAAACGTTCGCGAACCCAACCCAATCAAGAGCTGACGTAGTAACGTTGAAATGAAGCAAGAAATTGTGATGAACATAGCAGCTTTAAGGAATATATTTTGGTCACGTGAGTGACATCTTAGAATACTTGGAGACGGCCGATAAGTCTGTTTAATTGACTGAGCAAGAAATTAAATAAGGGGTGACTTTAGTTAGGTAGGGGTGCGGTAGCGCAGTGAGCTCGGGTAAAGTTCTTTTTTTTATTTTCGAAAATCTGCCTTTAGGCATAATAATTTTTATTCAAAAATACGCAAATTTGCTTCGTGTATAAAGTCAAGTAATGAGCGGTGGTGCGGTCCACGAAGCCAGCGGTCAAGGTCGGGTGGTCGGCCAGGCCTGAGGCCTGTTGCACGGAGGTGACGACGACGGCGTAATTGTAGACCTGTGCAGGTCCACAATAAGTGTGTGGCAGTTACATCACGCATTGGGGCGTTGTCGCCGATTACCTCGCGTTTTGTTTGGTGGTTGGTGCGTCGTCTCATCATCTAAATATTCAAGTAGTGACTGCACGCCGATAATAATTTTTACGTTACTGTCGGACGATGGAAGGCCTTGTGTTCTCGCGATGTTCCGATAGTGCGATGAGAAAAAAGAAGTTGCTTTGTCGACGTACAGGCGTGAGCAAAAGTGTGCAGACCACGGGATCGCGTGGCCGAATGCACCGACGCGCCATCTAGCGACGTGAAGCGTGCTGAGGCCGCATGCATCGGCGCATGCGCGTCCCGTCCTATCAGTTGGCCTCTCATGCCGCTCTGTCTGACGCGGTTACCGCGCTCGTAGCCAAAACGACAACTGTGTGTCGCTTTCCTTGCTCCATAGAATCTGCATTGGAATCTGTGCCGTTCATTTACGCAGCGGCTGCGACGTGGCCGGTTCAAGCGCCGGGCTCGCGTCGTTTTCTACACCGGTTGGTTAGCTGAAGTAAGCTTAGCTAGTATCGCATAACCTGATGAAGCCAAGCACACAAAATAGAGTACCTCCGGGTAGGCTTCGATGTCACACACATTAATCACTAATAATTATAATTAGTGGTAACGCTAATTACATCTAATTTAGCTTAATGAGACTCGACTCGGCCAGGAGTAGTTAGTACATTCCTGAGCTCGGGTTCTCTGAACTCATGAGAATTCGACTTTAATTACTTTAATTGGGTTTAATGAGATATTGCTTAATTCGACCTAATTACGATACGATTAGTTTGATGATACCATGATCAACCACATTTAATCAGATTTATCTATACTTACCTTGGTTCTGCCTAATTAGGTTAGTTATGCATAATTAGTGTAATTATGTCACGTGAAACTCCAGTATCTAGGGTGTTTTTGGTTGGATCTCAAGCTAATTAATCTAGCATAAAAATATTCGCCTTAACTAACACCTAATTAGACGTGAATGAGCTTAATTAGTTTGGAGTCGATAAGGAGTAATTAGTATCTTCTTGGGCTTGGCTTCTCTGGGCTCAAAGTCGACTTGGATTAATTGGCCACGGTTAGCTTTGCCTTATTTAGGCTAATTTCGCTCGGCTAGATTAAGAGATAGTATGATCAATTATGATTAATTAGATTTGGCTATACTTACCTCGACTCATCTGGGCTCATCTAAGCTTAACTTCGTATAACATGAAAACAGGAAGCTGGACTAGGCTTAATTAATACCCCCTGTCACACGGCAAGTCTAATGTCATTTACAACGAATGTCATTCGTTTGTAATGTCATTTGTTTGCTGTCACACGGGGGAAACTAAATGTCATTCGATGAAAATGACATTTCTCGTCGAATGAGTTCCCGAAACACATTCGCATTCGATTTCGGACCGAATGAGTAGTCTCGACGCCAGGGACTTTTAGGGAGATGGCTGTTAACTTATGTAAACGTAACTTTTGTCATCTGTAAGCATCTTATTCTTTACTAGATTAGCTTATTACTGGTTTGATGGCATAATAGCGCGCGCGAAAGTTTCTAAAAAAAAGGTATACTCTCAGCTACAGCACCTGGACGCCGGCCATGTTTCATTTGTGCTCTGTTGTCGTTGCCTGTATCGCGGGTGTTGATCGTCCGATTGCACGTGTTGTGGTGATCAAGGTGGTGACTATACGCGAAATTGCTGCCGCCGTCTCATTTCTGCAGCCGGGGAGTCAGTTGTGCGCCCACGCTTCAGTTCACTGTTGACACCCGGTCATATCGTCGGCCATGTTGGTTTTCGAGTGGCTCTTGGCTTGACTTCGTTTGTGTCGTGCAGCTGGGGCAACTTGTGTAAAACGGCTGCGTTTATATTCTTAGACATCTTTTCAGTGATAAAAAATTATTTTTTGCGGATACACGCGTGTTACATGCAAGTTGTAATAGATTTTTATTTCTCCTAAAGCCACGGCTCAGGAGGGCTAAGGTCATCGTCATCATTTTAAAATGACATTTGTTTTCGTCGTGTGACAGCACGCAGGTAAAATGACATTAGGTCCGCTTAATGTCATTCGGTGTAAATGACATTAGATTTGCCGTGTGACAGGGGTATAAACCTACTTACGACTGAGTTCATTAGGTGATACCGTGCTCAAGTATGATTAGTTTCGGCTATACTTACTTTGACTTAACTAGGCTCATTTAGTTTAACTTGGGTTAACGCGACAAAGGCTAGCTGGGCTGAGAAAACTTAATTTTGTGTGCTTGGCTTCAGCTTGTGCGATGTTAGCTATGCTTAGGTCGGCTAATCAACTGGTGTAAAAAACGACGCGAGCCTGGCGCTTGAACCGGCCCCGTCGCAGCCGCTACGTAAAGGAACAGCACAGATTCTGCGGAGCAAACAAAGCGACACCCAGTTGTCGTTTTGGCTGCGAGCGCCGTAACAACGTCAGACAGAGCGACATGAGAGGCCAACTGATACGATGGGACGCGCACGCGCACCGCAGCAGTCGTCACATCGCTAGCTGGCGCGTCGATGCATTCGGCCACGCGATCCCGTGGTCTGCACACTTTTGCTCACGCCTGTACATCGTTTGCTTATGTTTAACATGCCAAGACAGTTCTGCGAGATCCCGCAACGTGCAGGAAGGGTCGTGAAATACAAAATAATCATCCCATTGCTGGTAACATAAGACAACAAGGAAATCCATAGGAATTTCTTTGAAATAAAAGCTTCTTAGTTGACTAAAAAATTCGCCATGACCTCAGACGAATCGTGGACCAGGAAGAAATTTTCAGTTAAATCTTTCTATAGAGGCGGTATGGATTTCCTTGTAGCTGTGCGCTACAAACAGGTCAATGTCACTTTTTATCTTTCACATTGATACTCCTTTGCACTATAGGGGG
>JALIZH010003039.1:0-15095 GCA_030522465.1 Rhipicephalus appendiculatus | reverse complement strand
AGGAGGTAGTTGTGTGGTTTTGGTTTTGTTATCTCTTTTTTTAACTGGGAGGTGATAGGTGTTCTTCGGTGGTTAGATTGTGGTATCACGCATGCGTTTCTCTGTCTTTTGTTGCCTTTGGTGTATGATAAAAGTAGGCCATTTTTTGTGAATAAACTTTAGTTTGAAGTGAGCGCTCGTCCGGTTCAGTCTTTCTCGTGTATCGTGTCTATTTTCGCGCTCCAGAATACCGTCATGGATCAGTACAAACTCGCCCAAATTTCCGTGCCTCTAAAGTAAATATTCAACTACTTCTGTTAAGCTCAGTAAAGTTGAAAGTTGGGCGAGTTGGTGACAGTTCATGTTTACGTGGGAAGCAGCGCACTGACACAAGGCACGAAAAGAACGTCCTGTCTTTCTACGTTCTTTTCGTGCCTTGTCTCATGCGCTGCTTCCCATGTAAACATACTTCTGTTAAGACAAGCCTTACTTGAGTGTTATACCGATTCCTATGGCGGTGGAATCAACCAGTTTTTAAATGCAAAGCATTTCTTAGCGAACTTCGTCGACTTGGAGCGCATCTATATATATATACATCTTTCCGACTATGCGACCTATTTTCATTATTTTAAGGTTATTATTCATTTTATTCGTCTTTTTCAAATTTGTTTATATTTTTACCGCATAGCTTAATTCATTTGTCTTAATGTTATTTTAAACTGAAGAGGCTAGCCAGCACTAGCTGTTTGACCACGGGCGCTTCAAGGAGCGGCACTAAAAGGGCAGGATGCATGCGCTCACGCCCTCATTTTGGCGACATGTGTCCACTGGCGCCAGGGGGTAAACTGTACTTCTGAAAGGGCCTTGTGCGCGCGCACATTCTTTGCCCCCCATTCTTCCCCCACACATATGCAACTGGTTAGCAACAAAGAAAACACCAAGTCTTCTTTTCCCCATTTTTTTCTTTTTTATCTAAGTGACCGCAGAAGGCGCTGGATCGGGGGCTTGCTAACTCTGCCAGGGATGCACCCCTTGCTGGAAGTAATTGCCCGCCCCCAGGAAAATGAACAATGTCTACGCGTCCCCCCGCGACCTTCAAAGGCGCGTCGCGGAAGGCGCCCTTTTCATTTCTTGTTCTTTTTTTTCTTTTTTTTGTTGTATTTGTTTGTTGTTTGTTCTTATTTATTTATTTGTTGCCCGTATGTGCGGGACCTGCCACACTCCAAACGGGGCTTGTTTCCCCTTTCTCTGCTTCGCTTCCTCCAGCCAATGAGTCGAGGAGAACTGCTTGGCATACATGCGTCACTAATGTCAACTTCAGTGATTTATTGGGTTCGTCCTCTCCTTCCTTCAACAAAGATTGACCACGTGGATTTGTGAAGTTCGCATAGCGTCGCATTTTCTCATCAGCCCTGACGAAGACAGGTCCACCGGTCGAAACCGTTGGAAAATAAAACTAAGACAACCGCTAAGTTGTGTCTCTTATATATATATATATATATATATATATATATATATATATATATATATATATATATATATATATATATATATATATATATATATATATCCGCCTACGACTTTGTGCTCTCCTGGCCGTATCGTTAATGGGATTTATACCAAAATTGGCATGGCATAACATGACTGTATGACAAACATGAATGACTGGTCATATCATGAACATCATGGATTACTTGTCATTTACACGCCATTGCCGTAGTGCTCCTGAGGCCGTTTTCCTAACTTAATATATCCCAAAATTGGTCGATGAGACATTTCTGCATGACCAACATAAATGAAAAGTGGTAATATAAAAATAATGACCTGCATGTCATGTAGAACATGATTTACATGCAACGCTTATGGTGCACTGACGGCCGTTTCGCTAGCTTGATATACAAGATATTTGGTATTGCGTGACGTGACTGCATGACGTAAATAAATGCCAAGTGGTCATATGAAAATCATGACATGTCATGTGCACCATGACTTACATGTCACGCTCATGACACTCTCGTGGCCGCTTCGCTAGCTTGATATACACCAAATTTGGGATTCAGTGACGTGATTGTATGAAGTACACGAATGACAAGTGGTAATATGGAAATCTTGACATGTCATATGCAACATCACTTGCATGCCACGCTCGTGACACTCTTGTAGCCGTTTTCCCTAGCTTGATATACACCAACATTTTAAGGCGAAAGCCTTTAATGTCTCATGCTCACGTCCATCCGTCCGTCCGTCCGTCCCTCCGACCATGCCCTGGCACGGTGCCAGGTGGCCGCCGGGGTGCGCAAACGGACGCCGGTCACGTTCTACTCTACAGCGCTCGCGCTTTGCTTGCGTAGGATCGCTGCGCCCAGCGTCTAATCATGCAAACAGGGAGACGCGCGCGTCGCGTTCCATTCTGACCGACCCCGTCTCAGTAGGCACAGACATTCGAGGAACACAATTTGGAATTTACAATTCAATTTAAATGCTGGAAGGTGGATGGCGTCTGCACGATGCGCAAAACGCGAGAATACGAACGCATGCGAAACGGAGGCAGATTGGTCTTGCGTCTCGCTGTGATTCGAGGTAACAAATTAAAAAAGAAAACACGCACACATTCCGTTTCTGTGCCATCCCACTGAGAGTGTAAAAAAAAAGACATGGCATGGTCAGTCGAATGGCCACAACCTTTCGCCGAACACACTTTGGAATGTACAAAGTGTCCTTTTGAGCGGTGTAATTGTATGACGAGCATAAATGACTAGTGCTAATATAGAAATCATGACATATCATGTGCGAAATGACTTGCATGCAACGCTCCTGGCGTGCTCGCAGCTGTTTCGTTAGCTTCATATACACCAAATTTGGTATTGTGTGACGTGAATGTATGACGAACATAAATGACAAGTGGTAATATGGAAATCATGACTTGCCATGTGCGACATGACTTGCATGGCACGCTCATGGCGCGCTCGCGGCTGTTTCGTTAGCTTGATATACACCAAATTTGGTATTGAGTGACACGACTGTATGACGAACATAGTTGACAAGTGGTACTATGGAAATCATGGCATGTCATGATCGACATGACTTGCATTCCAAGCTGATGGCGCGCTCGCGGCCGTTTCGTTAGCTTGATATACACCAAATTTGGTATTGAGTGACATGTCTGTATAACGAACATAAGTGGCAGGTGGTAACATGAAAATCTTCGCATGCATGTCATCTACAACGCCATTTACATGCCACGCTCATGGTGCGCTTGCGTCCAGTTCGCTAGCTTGATATACACCAAAATTGGTATTGCGCGACGTGACTGTATGGCTAACATAAATGACAGGTCCTAACATGTAAAACATGACATGCAAATTATGTAAGGCATGATTTGCTCTGTCCTGGCTGCTTCGCATTACATCGATTCCCACAGTGCGTGGGATCTGCCGGCTTTTTTTACACTTTCGTTCCCTATTTAGCAAAATATTTTCAAATAAAGCTTCTTTTGAGCTACACAAAGATTATAACAGATTTCTTTGAACTTTATGCACCTTTCGTTTATCTAAAAAACTAAAGAAAGACTTTCCTTACCCTGAAACAACTTGGAAACGCGCTTTCACTTTCGGTGTTTGGGGCTGATAAATCAGGTGACCGGAAGTTCTTGGGGTACAACGCTTGCTGCTGTTATAGCAATCTTGAAACTGTCTGTAGCGAACATAAGTGGCAGATGGTAACATGAAAATCTTGCAATGCATGTCATCTACAATGCCATTTACATGCCACGGTCATGGTGCACTTGCGTCCAGTTCGCTAGCTTGATATACACCAAAAGTGGTATTGCGTGACGTGACTGTATGACGAACATAAATGACAGGTCCTAACGTGTAAATCATGACATGCGCATTATGTACAGCATGATTTGCTCCTTGCTGGCTGCTTCGCATTGCATCGATTCCCACAGTGCGTGAGATCTGCCGTTTTTTTTTTCTGAGGTTTCTCAACACGCATGCTGACAACTGATGGGATTTGAAGCTTTGTGTGAAGCAGAATGATTCGAAGTGACTCAAAGGCATCGCCATGGAATTCTGATGGCTGCCTTGCACTGAGACTGGAGAATACGTGCCTCGTGTTGTACGCTTCTTATTTATTTTATGGGTGTTCATGTACAACCACACATAATTGTATTTCGCTAGTGTCTAGTTGCGAATAATGGTTTCCTAAAAAGAAAAATCAAGACTAGGGTAGTAAATGAAGCATCAAATCGCCGCAGTTGATTTCAAGTGAAATGAGCTCGTCCATACACCTACAGATACTACTAACGTGAAGCTATTCTAAGTTAAACCGTAAGGAAGCTGCATCATTTTTCGCTGCAGACGTATGCAGGCATGGTACGGGAAATAAAGCGCAGAAATTATTAGGAGCGACCACATGCCCAGAAACGATATTGCGTGTTATACCACCGATGGCCAGCTAGACTCGGCACCCAGTGTCAAGTCCGACTGTATGCCCAGTGTCCTGCTCCGTAAACTATACCGCTGCTCCGGTGTAGCTAGCTGGTAGTCTATATGGCCGCCAGCGTTAATAAGCGTTAAAGTAATTAGAAATCACACTTACTTGGCGTCGAAACGACTTCAATTCTGTCTGGTTGTAAGGATATTATTAAATGCGAAGCATTTCTTCGCGCACGCGTACTGCAGGCACTTTGAGTGTTTCTATCTACGTAGCGCTATCTATCTAGCCGCCTACGTCTCGGTGCTGTCGTGACGACCCCCTTAACTTGCGGTACGCGAAAGTTAGTATGGGAGCGTAAGATGGTTTCACGAGTATGACTCGCTGATCACCTTAATAACGTGAAAATCTGCTCGCGTACGTCGTAAAACCCTTTCCTCTAGACACGTGTGGCACATACCCGTATACCATGGGCCGCAGTATGCGGGTACGCGCCACAGGTGATTCAGTTTATATCTACCCTGGAACGGCGAGAACAGACATTGGTTATATAAATGCGAGAGCGTTAAGAAAAACTGACATCGGCAGCGTTGACCCGACGAATGAAAATAATAAATATCAGGGTCCCATCAGGATCAAACCCAAACGTTCTGCGTAGCAATCAAGTATTCTACCACAAAGCCAGGTCAGGTCTCGAAACTGCTTTGGAAAAAGAGCCTTAGCAGGCGTAATGTTGGTGAAACGTCAGTTGTAGTGGCAGTGCTGGCTATCTAATTTTGTAAACATTACATATGTGCTCCTATGATTCAGCCGTCACGTCGGGTTAACTTCAAATGTTGCTAAGCGTCATCCACTGAAGTTGACTTATGTTGCACTGTCACCATCCCGCGAGCACAAGCGCTACATATCAGCTCACCGCTTTTGGTGTTGCTAATACCCATGTTTCTGTTGGCATCGTTACGCAACTGCAAACAATTGGTTATGTTAAACATACGCGACTATTCAACATATGTCTGTGCGTACAAAATTTTTACGTATTATTAGCGTCATTCTGTAACGTTTCGCTCAATAAAAAAAATTACAACACAGTCACCTTCCCTCCGCATGTTTCGCGTAACATCATTCCCAATGTACGTGGGATCTGCCGATCTAGCATGGTATCTGCCGTGGGATCTGCCGTGGGATCTGCCAAAAAGCGTTATTTAAATAACCAACAATTATTTACATCACCTTCACTTATTTTTGTTAAATAGCTTGTGCAAGAACCAGACCAGCGTCCGTACCCTTGTCAGCAGCCCCCACAACTAAGAGGCTTCTTGACGCGTTGTGGAGCAACCGTGTGTACCACTTCGGTCTAGTGCACCTGCTCATCCGAGGTCAAGGACTTCAGCCCGAAGTCACAGGGACATTAGCGAAATGCCTTCAGGTGCGTTTCAAGGTGCGTTTCAAATGCCTTCAGGTGTCATGCTCAAGGAGCAAGCAAATGCCTAAAAAATAAATAGATCTCTACTGCATCTACAAGAAAAGTTATAACTGCTCCGTGAAATAGAAGCTGTCGTCTTTCCTGCAGCACTGACATCATCGTGAGTATTTCTTAGCAATGCGAACACTGGAAAATTTATTTCATATCATTCTTACTATTGTTGCGATGGGCTGAGAAATGGCATTATCTTTCAATGTCGCTTTACATCCTACATCTTTTTAACGCCGAAGCGTTTTATAAACATTTACCATCGTGTGCTCTTCCCGCAGATGGTTTCAGCTTTGATGAACGACAAGAAAGACAGCGTGTCTAGACCAAGCATCACCATATTCCACTTCCCGCTGCTCAAACCACAGTGGGCTGGAATGGTCGCACGCCAACTCCGGTGAGACATTAATACGTGAACTAAGCGTGTTGCGCAAACAAAAAAGTCATGATTTAACCGCTAAGGCGAAGCAATAAATGCGGTGGCAACAAATTGGAATGTCACGCGAGGAAAGATTAGCAGCTCACTCTTTCAGCAAACGCGACCGCTGCACCGAGCCAAGTAAGCTTCGTGCTGTCTATGGCTTCAACGCGAAGTTTGCGGAGAAAGCACAACATGTACGAAGCTATGAGCCACCTATTGAACCCCCCTTGAGAGCTCAAGAGACAAGCGTGCGAGCACAGGTGAAGGCGCCCTGTCGGAAAGTGCAGGGCTAGCGGCGCGCAGCACAACTCCGGCGAAATTCGAACGGGGCGACGCCGTTTAAAGCGCGCACTTTCACCTTTCGCGCCATCTCGCATTTAATAAAGAGCAAGCGCCGGCCACGCTGAAGCACCTCGGAGATCTGCGTAGCACTAACGGGGAATGAAGCATATAAATAACCCGTCGTTTGTATACTGGGGGTTGTAGGCGTGGTGACGTAGTGGCAGTCGCTTCACGCATCGCCTTGCGGAGCGATGTCTTCGTTTCCCTGTTCACGCGCTTCGGAAACATTTTAATGTGATTTAATGAGTCCATTTCGCCGAAATTTCACCACCAGCGTCGGCGTCGTTGGTTGTGAGCAAATGATCGTCTTGTTCGGTACTCAAAAAACCAAGAAAAATGCATATAAAATAACTAAAAACTTTTGCACCGCATGCGAATCGAACCCAGGCCGTAGTACTTGGGAATGTCCTCCTGCGTTTCCTCCTTTTTTTTTCTCCCTCGAAGCGGAAGGAAATGGGGAGGCCAGTAACTAGTGATGTTAACACTCTCAACCCGATTGAAATTTCAGGCAGCGCAGATGTAACAATAATTAAAATAAAGAAAGTTGCACACTGTCGACAAATATTCGTATACCGGATTGAAGCTTTACAGTGGCGCGGCCTCGACTGCCAGTATCTACGTTGAAGTTTTTTTTCTTTTTTGCAGCGCATCCATCTTTGATGATTGCCCTAGAGCCCCATGCAGTTGTAGAATCTTTTCTATAGAAGTCCAGTTCTGCTTCCTAAGCTTTGAAAGTTGAAGCCTACGTCCGGATTCACGTGTAGTTTACCAGTTTGCTTTTTATCCTAATAGAAACGATGCGATTGCTGACTGGTTTACAGCCTCGCTTTTGATTTTTGATAGGCTTGTAAGCCGTCATGAAACTATTACTTTATGATTATCCGCAACGGCAATAGTTTGGCTCAAAGACACGCTAACATAAAATAAAATTACGAGCCACGTTACACCTTGACATGCACTGTAGAGTAGATCTCGAATAAATTTTAAGTGGTTTTTGCAAGCGTTTCGTTCCTCTACCTCAGACGCTGCAATATTCTAGGCACCGTTTCACCGTTCAAGATCTTGATCATCCCTAATCCAACGACTCGGTCCCTGAAGGAGCAGTAATGGCACGCGCGCTTCGTATAAACACTTTTCAGGGAGCCGGTGTAGCCACGAAAGTAAATTACATTTCGCGCGCTGTGTTTAAGTTTGCACTCGCGGATATGTGTTGCTCAAGCTAACCCAGATGAAACCAAATCACGCATCATTTCGAGAGCGGTCACCTTTCACTACTGCAAGGAAGTTCTTCATCGAAAAAGTTTTCTAAGCAACGTTGCTAAATTTCTTCGATGTTTACAATGAAGCTCTGAACGCCGAGGCGACACGGATTTCCGTAGGTGCCTTGTTTCTAGCGCAGGTATGTGCCTTAGAAATTGTACAACACTCACTGTACCCACCACTGTTCTACTAAAGTGACGCGCCACGGACTAGGCTAACAAACAAACAAACAAAAAATTGGGGGGAGCCTTATTCTTCGCCTTTAAGAGTTGAACGCGATAGCGATATCCTGTCCCGAGGGCGTACTTCAACCACCTAGTGCATACTTGCTTTGTATGCACCTACTACGTGGTATTAAGAGAATACGCGCAGTAACGTGTGTCTTTTGTAATGGATGGCCGGCTTCAACCTACGAAATCGTTATGATAGTCACATGTTCTGACGCTCGATGGCAATGTACGCTTGTACCACGCAATATTATTATATGGCGGCGCCGATATAAAGGACGCTTGTGTTTGCGAAGCATGAAAGTTATTTTCACGGCATTTCCAAGCATAAAAAGTTATTTTCACTGTATTTCCTAGCAGAGGCATGGCTGTGTGGTAGAACACCTGCTTGCCACGCAGACGACCTGGGGTCGATCCTGACTCGGGCCCGGAAATTTTTATTATTTATTTTATTTGCATCTTTCTCGATTTTTCGGTCACGGACAAGATGATGATTTTCCGCTCACAACCAACGACGCCGACACCGATGCCAACGCCGACTCCGGAATTTCTGAGAAACGAGCTCTTTAACGCTATCACGTTAAAAAGCCTGGCGTAGCTTGCACTAGCGGCACAAGGCTAAAGGCACAGCGGAGTTGATCGGTTTCTAGTTGGACCTGGCCATTTCGAAGTGATGCCAAAAGATGCTGAGATATAAGCCAATTTCCCGTCGACTCCAGGACAGTAGCATCTCGCTGTTTCGGCCGTGTTACTTCGTTCAACGGCCGAAACGGCGAGGGCAGATGGAGCAGACGCTACGACGTAACATCTCTTGGTTCTCGCTTGGTAGCGCACCGCGATTCGCGGTAAGCGACTTCCTCATTGGCCGTGCGAACCTTTGTCGGTCTCCCCTTGCGCTGGCTTTATGTGGAACGAAGAAGCCCATGTGCAGTTGGTCATGACGCAGGGGGCGGAATGGGGGTACATAGGTTTGGGAGCAGTCCTCGGAGCAGGCAGAAGTGCGTTTTGGAGCAGGATCGTAGCAGCCACAGAACGGCCTCAGTTTGGAGCAATCCAAGAGAACATTCAGAGTAGATGTAGGCCCGTTGGCACTTGTGAAGCAACATTTGGCCAATGCTGCATTTTTCAAACACTAAGCTAATTGTGAAACCGCCTTATAATTGCGATAGCATTTATATGGAAACCCTCGACGGGTTTTTGTCGTTGCCGTCGCCGTCATGTCCCGTATAAGTCCAAATTGATAACATACCTCCACGCATTGTATATTTCTCTCTGTGGACAAAAGCGCGCGAGCGGGGGCGACGAACACGGCTAAAGCAGAGGTCAAATGAGCCGGCCCATATCCGTCCCTAAGAGGTCGCATGCGAAAACTTTTCCCCGCTTGGGAGGCCTGCCGTCAAATCGGGAAGCATCCTGCTAGTCTTGAATGAGCTTGAAAAATGCGAGAGGGGGGAGGGGGGGAAGGGCAGGGGTGTCGGAATGAAATGTTTTGCGTTACGTTTTTAGTTTCGTTCCACCGCAAAAAGTTCCGTTCCGTTTCTGTTCCGGAACGAAAAAAAAATGTTCCGTAACGTTTCGTAACGGTATTTATTTGTATGCAAAAATTTGAAGTGAAAGTAACGATAAAAATATTGGATTTATCGTATATTTACTCAAGCTCCTTTTAGGGAAGGGGGGCAGGGGGTAGAAGACGTTCTTGCCACGTTCTTAAGAGGAGCACAACTAACTGTACCACGAATTCCTACCAATCAGTGCAAGCCAGTGCCCTTCTTAATTATAGCAGAATAGCAGACTTTCTCAAAAGTGAATGATGAATTTTTTGAGCAGGCTCAATGCTTTGCGTCAAGGGAGTGAGTGTGATCTCAGAAGCAGCCTGTCATCGAGCGTATACCTCTCATACGCGAGACCACTGTTCATATAAAACAAACTTGCGCGCCGAGAATACCCCCTCCACGCAGGCGCAGAAAAGTCCACTTGAGTTATTGTAAACATTTCTGGTTGTCACAGTTTTCGTTTCTCGCACAATTTCAACTCATCTTCACTTTAGAATTCTTGCCTGAGGTACGCGCTAGTTCTGTACTCTGAGATGTGCATTATTGCTCACGTCGCATAACCTCGCTTGTTCCAAATCGCGAAGTTTCCTAGTGAACCGAAAAACGAAAAAAAATTTTTCGGTTTCACATGTCCAGAAATTTTGGACATTGCGCCTTCAGCATTTTCTGATGCTTCCCTGCAATACACCACCTTAACTGAATGGGTGGCCTTAAAAAAAACTATATCTTAATATATCAGCCGAGTTTCAAGAAGTTTCTAGAAGTTTCAAGTAACATCGATTTGAGAGGGCTGTCCTTGAATAACATGCGCAGAAACGAAACTTGTTCGTTAGTTCGTTACTGAGTCACAGTGATGCCTCGTGAAGAGCATGCGGTGAAGCCACACCCCAGGAGCTGGTGGTTCAGCATCCTTTCAGAGAGGACAAACAATTGAAATGTGCGAAGGTGGAAATATAGGAAGGGAACACACACAGCGCCTTCCTGTGTTCCCGTCGTTACTTGCGCTGTGTGTTTCACAATGCTTCACGAACAAGCCCAAGTTCGCTTTATTGTACAAAGATCTTGCACGCGCGTAATCACTTCCTCTCCCTATTTCTCTCCTCCTAAATCATTTCACGTGCGCAAAAAAAAAAAAAAAAAAAAAAAAAAAAAAAAAGAAAAAAAAAAGCAGAACGACGCATGCTCTGTCGTGGCAATATCAAGGCGAGCCGTTTTTCAATTATTGTACATTTCCACCTTCGCACATTTCAATTGTTTGTCCTCTCTGAAAGGATGCTGAACCACCAGCTCCTGGGGTGTGGCTTCACCGCATGCTCTTAACGAGGCATCACTGTAACTGAGTAACGAACTAACGAACAAGTTTCGTTTCTGCGCATGTTATTCAAGGACAGCCCTCTCAAATCGATGTTACTTGAAACTTCTTGAAACTCGGCTGATATATTAAGGTATAGTTTTTTTAAACGCCACCCATTCAATTAAGGTGGTGTACTGCAGTGAAGCATCAGAAAATGCTGAAGGGGCAATGTCCAAAATTTCTGGGTATGCTCCCGAACGAAATAATAGATAACGTTTCGGTTACGTTTTCGTTCCGGTCAAAAATATCGTTTTTTTTTTCGTTTTTCGTTTTCGGTTTTCGTTCCGTTCCGACACACTGGGGAAGGGTGTCGCTCGAGCAGCAACTGTGAACTTTGCTTCTGAGGGCGTGGTCGCGATCACTGGCGCGCACGCTAGCTCGGCAGCCATGAGCGGGCAGCTCGCATAAACTTCTACGTGCTACGCTCTCATCGCGAAGAGACTGCGAAACGAGCATCTCTCCCTGGCGCGGTCGTATTCTCTTACACCAGCGTTTTGTAGAATCACGCGAGAACGGATCTAGAAGAGTTAGCTGCCAGCCTCACTTCGTACAACATTACAAGTTGTTGCTATCGCGGGCATAGCTTCGACCTTGTGGTGAAACTGTGAATTTTTTTATGACTTCATGGCAGCGTTCTGAAAAGGAAAAATGCTGATGGTAACGGTTTTCCAAAGAAGCAGGGGGTACTCAAAGAAACAGCCTTTCGGTTTCGATGAAACCAAAAACACGATGTTTGAGCCACGTTTCCGGGCACGAAGCTTCACGGCTGTCGCACCTTGTGGCTAAATTCGCGAGCTGCGGCGCAGCAGGACACTGATAAACGAGTTTGGCACAACAGGGGGGGAGGGGGGGCGCAGAATGGCACAGGTAAACAAGTTTGGCGTACAATGGCGCACCTATTCCACCCCTACGTCACGTCACGTCTGGCGCGACCGAGCGGTTGCTCGAATTGTCCAGGCTGGTGGCGGAGCCGTGTATGGGCATCGAAGCAGGCGCACAGCTGTACAACCGGTTGCTAGGCAACGCGCGGTGACATCACTGTGGGACGGAGTTTTTACGTTCGCGTTGTACACGTTACAGCCACCTTCAACAGCTCCGCTTTTAAGAAAACTCAGCCAGTTTGACGCCGTCGGACAAGCGAAGCTAGGACACCTGAGTCTCGTTTCGAGCATCATCATCATTATTATGATTTGAAGCATCATAATAATTTATTTTATTTATATAGTTATATATTCACCACCGCCTCGGTGGTCACGTGGCCTCCGTGACAGTGGGCAGAAAGCAGACGGTGCAGGCTCGACTTCGAACAGTTCCGCACTTAATACGCATGCTGCTCAAGTGGCTCCTCAAGATCGCACACGAAACGCCAAGCGCATGTGGTAAGTTATACACAAGACGACGCGTGTCGCGGCTAAAAAGACGCCTGCTGCTGAAATGGCAAGCATTAAAGGAATTGTGCAATTGAAAACTTTGAGCATTCAAACGCTACATTCAAAATGGGCTTTCTGTACTTACCTATCATGAAAAGTATGTACCCTTCGATACAAGCATTGCAGTGTCACCTTTGTGTCTTGTGCTACCAAGCTTCTTTGTTCAAACATCCCTCAAGATGCAAGGATGGTTACCATAGGAGAACGTTCCGCGCGAGCGGGTCTTTGTTTACAGACGCCCAGCTCATCCGTACTCATGGGACGTTCACAATTACGTTTTATTTAACTTCATTTACGCGATACTCCGGCGTTTCTGTACTCGTGATCATTCTTCATGTATAACCTGAAAATAGATATTCTTGGGTACGTGGGCACGCCTGCGTAGACCAACACTTTGCCCCTACGCCATGAGACAGCCATAAGACAACAATTAAATAGAGCTAGCATTTTTTTTTTCTGTGGGCTCAAGTGTTGTTCAGTCGGCAAATACGTCGCACAATCTGCGCGTGGGAAAACCGATGTGAAAGCTTAGGTTGAAAAAATCGTTCATAGAGGCTGTACTTAGCCCGTTCCGTCCGTGTATCTCAATAACTTCGTATTCAAAATGCTGACGTCTCGGTCAGTGCGTGTGTAAAGTAGAATTGACGTAGGCGTGTCACCGCTTGCTTAGCACCACACTACTTCGCGATCTGACGCTCTCTTTTTCACCACGACAATTTTTTATGCCGGGGTCCACCACGGCTCAACTGATGTATATGCGTCACGGATATGACGTTGCAAATTATACATTAACAGATGGCAAAAAAACAAGAATAAGTTTCGTCACCGGGTAGTCGAACCTATGACCTCTCGCTTCGAAGGCGCGCGGCGCAAAACGCCTCCGCCACGCACCGCAAGTTCTTCGGAGTGCTAACGGCGAGCTATTTATGTACACCATTTACTGTCGGAGGTTTACAGAGATCGGCGATATCAGCGTGGTTTCGTTATGACTAGCGATATGGCGCGACGGGCTCGAGAATGCACTTTAAAAGTCGTAGCTCCGCGCGTTGCGATGCGCCCGCGCTTACTCACGATCTGGGTGGTTTGTATACGTCTTGTGCGGGCGTTGAAGTTCCAGAGAGCACGAAGGTCACTTCGCTCGCTGAAGCGGCCGGGTTTGCGAAAAGATGCGCGCTGCTCAGACGCAAAGTAACTGCGGTAGCTGTTAGTTCGCGCTCACCCGTGTGCTTAGATTTAGGTGCAGGTTAAAGAGCACCAGGTGGTCGAAATTTCCGAAGCCCTCCACTACGGCGTCTGTCGCAATCACAACGTGATTTCGGGACTTTAAACCCCAGACATTATTGCCAGTTCACGCTCGTCATGTGTATACGTGTGTGCTCGTTTCGTGCATCCTTCTTTGTGTTTGAGCAGCACGCTTTAAGTGTCGAGCAGTGACAGTCCTTAGTTCGCGCTCGTCCTGTGTGCGTTATTTTCGTGCGACCTTTCTGCTTGAAGAGTGCGCTGCCGGTTTCGAGCTGCTTGCTGTTCTTCGCATGACATTACAATTTGTTGCTACAGCATTCCTTTTATCGCCCTTGTGGCGAAACAATGCGCAATAAACGCTCAACAACCTCTGTGAAGGCACGTTTCACTTTCGTGTTTTACCGATTCCAATAACAGAGGGATCAGCCATGTTTTTTTTTTTTTTTATCGTGCACGCATGTGTAAAATCGCATAACTGGCGAAACGTACTTTACAAGGTATACTGAATACGAGTAATGCCAGCTCTATACGCATCGTTCGGTGTATTAGTCAAATACTCGAGTAGATTCAATGAACTTAAGAAGGTTAGGTTCCCGTTTATTTTTCTTCGCGTCCTAATGGTATATGTTTGTCGTAGCCACAGTTGCCCTAGTCCACCTCTGTCCTGCGTGACAAAACATAACCGCTTGCGCGTCTTCTCTTTTGCAGAATTCACCCTGTTGACATCTTTGTCGCCATCGCACACCACTCGGAACCAGACTACCTGTACACTGACTGCCACATGGTGCCACCCACAATAACTTCCAGAAGGCTCCTGCGACACGTTCCCATTAGAGCTTACCCTGTGCGCCTTGTAAGTATCTGAATGAACTTTGTTGTTGTTGTTGTTGTTGTTGTTGTTGTTGTTGTCTGCCATCGAATCGGTGGCAACTCATTAGCACCCTGATATAAGACCGCCAAAGCCGCCTATCTAATGCAATCTTTCCAACTCTTCTGGACGTTTTCTTGCCGGCTCAATAATCACATTTGAACACTTTGTGCGTGGCCCACCTTGGATCCTCTTGAATTTAGGTTTAGGCAACACAAATTCCAGCAAAGTTGAACTGGTTGCCCGCAGTACATTAGAAAAATAACAAAGCGTCTGCACATGCAATTTTCAAAGCTCTGTGCCAGCGCCGTAGTTCTAATATACCTAGCTTCCATCTGCCACATTGCCCCGCGGTCGACGCACATCACCCGTGAATTACCACGCAAGAATTTTCCCAATGACTTTTGATTATTTCGGAAATATCTTTGTATTTCATATTTCAAAGTGCGCTCAGTGCTCTCATTTCCGATACTATGACTTGCCAGATTTCATCTGTAGATCTACCGTGAGC
>JALIZH010003036.1:0-19968 GCA_030522465.1 Rhipicephalus appendiculatus | reverse complement strand
TATTACCTTAGCTATACCAATGCCAAAATAGTCATGGTTTAGCATAAGTTGTGAATTCGTGAGAGAAACACGCCCGCTTAAGGTGTCCTACAGGTGTCGTTTGAACATTGTGGCATTCTTTATGCATTATCAATAGTTTAGTAAGGAATTGTATTCTGGTTCCTTTGCTCACTAAATCTGAACGTTTTCTTCAGGCCGGAGTAGGGGGCGCTTGATGACGGTGTAATGTAGAGTTACTGTATATGCTCCCTACGGGAGCAGAGTTGCGCATAGGTCCGCCATCTTGCCTGGCTAGCAACCATAGCCAATGTGGCGAAGCCGCACTTTGTTTTTGCAGGCGACTTGCTTAAGCCTGCCGCCGATCGACGAAGCGTGTCGGCGATCGCCAGTCGACATGCCTCGCGTGCCAATGACCGGCGATGAAAGAAGAAACACCTGCTCTCGGGACTGTGCCACGAGAGTACAAAAGCGTTTTTTAGTCTATCCGATAACGCAAATGTGTAGCGTAGTGCCGAATAACATGCGCCGCCGCCGCCAAGTCAAGTGGCGCCAGCTATGGAGGATAAAAAAAACAACTGACAAACACGTAATATATGTCATCCGAGATTCCGGGAGCGCCCATCGCCACTCGCTAAGCTTACAGCCTAGATTATTTCAGTATGTTTTTTTCAAAAACGGAGCCGAATCGACGTCAATACTTTGCTGTCCAAGCTTAAGGACATGGATCTAAAGCAAATAAAAACACCAGTTCGTAGCTAACGACCTACAGAGCGCACGACGGTGACTTGAGAAGATTCTAGGTGGACGGCAACCCCTGTTGGCGGCGCGGCCATGTTTTCCGGGCGCGGGCTGTGCATCACCTTCTCCGCAGTGCATGGTTGCTAGCGGCGTTTGGAAAAACGGATGCGCAACTCTGCTACCTAAAGGTAGCATATAGAGTAACTCTAGTGTAATGTATTCATTCGGCATTAACGTATACTGGCCCAGTGCAAAGGCTTGCTATTAAGTTATAGCTGGGATAGGCTACTGGTGATTTACGATGTTGCACCGGTATCTGCCGCACCCATTTTTTTTTCTTATGCCAAATATAGACAACGGCGACCACCTGTGCGATTTTTAGCCTGTTAGACGCCATGTTATACACTGTCGCGCGCATAAAGCAATAGAGCTATTTACGCAGTAGGAAGCAACGAATGCCTTAAGATTTGGAAGAAGCAGAGGGTCGCTTTGCCCCTTACAGGTGGACGACAAGATGCGCCTCACGCGTGGGGAGTACTTCTCTCGTTTGCGGAGATTCGCTGCGGGCTTCCAGGCACAGGGCATCGGACTTGGTGATCGCGTCTGCGTCCATCTTGACAACAGCGTCGAGAACATGGTTGCCCTATTCAGCATCACCTTCACGGGAGCGTCGGTGCTGCTTTCGAATCCGGCCCTCAAGGAAAGTGAGCATATAGCATGAATTCTTTTAAATTGCTGGTCGCGGATCATTTTCGCTACGGTAAGGAAGAGGTGACGTCGCGAACATTTGGGTAGTTGTCTGTTGGTTTAAGTAATAGATATCTTGCGTTAAACGTTAAACCGGAAACCAGAAAATCGCTAAAGCAGGATGTATGAAAAGATAGCTTGTGCTTTTTCATCTTGTCTGCTGCACTAGTAGAGCTTTGATGGCGAAAGTGTGCCTTACAACGTTCCGTTTAGCCCTTACGCCTTTATCAGTTTTAGTTCGCATTTCACATGACAATGGGTTCGCATCGGCTTTCATTAAAGGCTCGTAGCGCTGCTGGCTGCAGCATCGTTTGAAACACCTCTTTAATCTTATCAGCTATCACTTTCAATATTCTCGGTTGGTCGGTTGTACTGTTTATTTGGCGGCGAACTCGGGAGCGAAGAAGTGCCACGGATCTGGTGATGAAGCCCACACCCAAAAACGATGATGATTATCAGGCAAAAAGCTGATGATGATTGATTGCTGCCCAGCTGAGGATGAAGTGCATAACAGATGCCTACACTAATTACCCCCACGTCTAAGTGGCCAGCCTGGTCGCTGCGAGTCAAGGTGACGAGGAACGCCGCGTGAAGGGCTTCATGCGAGAGACGTGAACAACTTCGGTACTGCGGTAATGGCGGTCGATTGGGACGACAAGTGGCGTCACGCGATAGTTCACAGGCGAAGTCTGCTCCAAAACTACGTACAGGCCGATGAAGCGATGCTGGAACTTGTCGCACAATAGTTATTATTTATTACGTATACAACGCGACGCGTTGGTTCGTCAAAGATGACATTCCATAATAGTGGTTTTCTAAAACAGGATATAAAATTGCACGAGAAAAATTAGCAGTAGCTTAGCTCGGCTATGCAAGGATATACGTAGCGTGAGCTACGGACGGACGGACGGAGAGACAGATGGATGCACGGACGGACGCATGGACGGACGGATGGAAAGACGGACGTAAGGACGGACTAGTGAGCGAGCTCACGCGAGTCATGCGCCAACCCACTGGTGACACGTCACTCCAGGAGCCTCCAGGCCTTCTCCGGCGCGCGAGCTGTGCGCCGTGTCACGTCACTGCTCCTCGGGCATGCGCAGCACGGCTCTCGATAAGCCACGCGAAACTGCTCAACCTCGGCCAGTGTAGCTTACGCTACAAAGCAAAAGGCTGAAGTGCTAACTTCCAACGGGTGTTCATTGCCAGGTGCTAATAACTTCCAACGGGTGTTCATTGCCAGGTGCTTTGTATATTGTTACAAGCCGTCAGAAAAGAGGTCTCCATAACTATGATGAAGACGACAACTGCGATAGCGCGCGTGTTGCTGCTGTTTCGCCACTTGGCTGCAGATGCTTCTGCCTCCCAGTGCAGTCTCATCAATACATTTCTTTCTGTTATATTCTCACCTCCGAGCCAATATACTCGATAAACTTATCTGCACTTTGTGGGAAACTGAGCATGGTAGGAGCTAAGCGTTCTCGTACAAACTTTCAGCAGCTTGCACTGAGAAGCGTAGCATAACCAAATCGAAATGGCTTTGAATAAAGTACGTAACATTTGCGTCGTGGACGACGTAGGATATGCTACACGCAAATAATAGGAGTAAAACCTACACAAAGATATCTCCAAGAACTGTAAATCACTGCCAAATATATATATATATATATATATATATATATATATATATATATATATATATATATATATCGGGCACGGGCGCATGTTTGGTTAGAAAAGGACGAGAAAGACGAGGGGAGAAAAGAACAGCCGGCCCGCTGCAAGGGTGCTGTCTCTTGTCTCTTCCTTTACAATATATATGCACAGGGGAGAGAATGAGGCGCGCTCCGTCACTTTTATACCGCGGAACTACCGTGGTGCCCCCCAGCGGAGTATGCGCTGTGGGGATGTCGGACGCGGGCGCCGTTCCGTAGAGGATTCCTACAGCAGAGAAAGGGGCTGAGCGTAGAAGAGAGGGGGGAGAGGACGCGCATGCACTGTGGGACGCGGACGCCGCTCCGTAGAGTAAACGATTCCTAGAGTAGAGAAAGGGGGGTGAGCGTAGGAGAGGAGAAATAGGGGGGAGGGGACGCGCAACCGCTGTGGGGGTGTGGGACGCGGGGGCCGCTCCATAGAGTAGAGGATTCCTAGAGGAGAGAAGGGGGGGTGAGCTTAGGAGAGGAGATAGTGGGGGGAGGGTACGCGCATGCGCTGTGCGGGTGTAGGACGCGGGCGCCGCTCCGTAGAGTAGAGTATTCCTAGAGGAGAGAAAGGGGGTGAGCGTAGGAGAGGAGAGAGAGAGGGGGGAGGTGTGGGACGCGGGAAGGAGGGACGGACTAAGCCCCCGCAGTTGTTCGCGCTTGTCCTGTGTATACTTGGGCGGTCGTTTCGTGCGTCTTTCTTTGCGTTTGAGCAGAGCGCGTTGAGTTTCGAGCTGTGACAGTCCGCGCTAGTCCTCTGTATGCTAATTTCGTGGGTCCTTTCTGCTTGACGAGTGCATTGCAAGTTTCGAGCTGCTTGCCGTTCTTCGCGTGACATTACACTTTGTTGCTATAGCATTCATTCCTTTGCCCTTGTGGCGAAACAATGCACAATAAACGCTCAGCTACCTCTCTGTGAAGACACACTTCACTTTCGTGTTATACCGATTCCTCTGACAGAGGGATCACCAATGTTTTTAGGGGCGAAGCTCCTCTTAGTCTAACCTTGTCCCGTCTCAGGCGTATCCGGCAGTATCTGGTGGTAATGATGACGATGACGCTGATGACCATGAAGAATAAGCGCGTTCCAGACCGCCTCTAGTTCCCATCGTGTGCACCGAAGAAGAAGAGCGTCCCGCAGGCGGTGTGGCCATCTATGTCAAGCAGCTGCTTAGAGCTGTTCTCTCTGGGAGCTGTTGTGCGGGCAATGACACAACACGTGCGCAATGGTTTCCTCGCTAGCACAGTGATCACAAGCAGCACTGTCAGCCATTACGATTCGGTGCGCAAAGCTGTTCGTGAATGACACCCCTAGCCATAGGCGACACAGACTCCCGCTAAAGGGAACCATGTGTGGATGCGAAGCAGCGGGGGAGATAATTAGCTTGAGCGGGAGGAACGTCGCCGCTCTCATTTCACGGCAGTGGTCCGTCCTGTCTGTCGTCTCTACCTTGTCCGTTGTTTTTTGCGCTAATTAGTTATGTCCACTGTACCGAGCGGCGCGCGCGTCCCCTCTCTCTCCTCTCCTACGCTCACCCCCTTTCTCTCCTCTAGGAATCCTCTACTCTACGGAGCGGCGTCCGCGTTCCACATCCCCACAGCGGATGCGCGTCCTCTCCTCCTCTCTCTCCTCCACGCTCACCCCCTTTCTCCCCTCTAGGAATCCTCTACGGAGCCATATAAGAACCCCTATCCCTCCACTTCACCGACCATAAAGCCGTTATAATGAAGGGGGACCGGAAGCCACGTCTAGCTACCATTTACGAATAAATAAAATTTCTTGTATATATACACACAGCTTCGCCCACTCATCATCATTCACTCCGTGGATATGCTGTGATTTTAGATGCTAAGCATCTTATGCTCAGGGCTCTGTCCGTCCGGCGTCCCGCGTCCCCCGTCCCGCGTCCGGCCACTTTCATGAAGTAGGGAAGCACCCATTATGCGAACCAGAACACTGTAGTAATATGAAGGCCGTCAACCACTACTACAGTCATCAGAGTCATGGCCGAGAGCACAGAGAGGCTGCTTAGCAATGGCTAGGCAGGTGGTGTCTGTCGCCCAGGTTGACCCCATTCCTTAACCTTGCTTGCATGTGTTTGGAGGGGGGCATGGGCGTCCCCCTCTCTCTCCTACGCTCACCCCCTTTCACTCCTCTAGGAATCTTCTTCTCTACGGAGCGGCCCCGCATCCCACAGCGCGTCCCCTCCCCTATGCTCTCCTACGCTCACACCCTTCCTCTCCTCTAGGAATCCTCTACTCTACGGAGCTGCTCCCACACCCCAACAGCGCATGCACGTCCCCTCTCTCTCCTCTCCTACGGTCCCCCCGTCCTTTCCTCTAGAAATCCTCTACGGAGCGGCGCGAACGACAGGTGGTGTGACAGCTGCTTACTCCGCTGGGGGGCGCCACGGTAGTTCCGCGGTATGAAAATGACGGAGCGCGCGCGCCTCATTTTCTCTCCTGCGTAACACCGCGATGAGCACCCGGATCACTGCCGTGAAATGAGAGCGGCGACGTTCCTCCCGCTCAAGCTAATTATCTGCCCGCTGCTTCGCATCCACACATGGTTCCCTTTAGCGGGAGATGGGGAATTTTTTTTCTCTCTCTCTATTGTCCGTAGATGCAAGCATAGTTCGCTCAGCGTTGGCGCTGCGCACGAACCTGTGCGTACTACTGCCCTCCATAGTAAAACCTTCTTATTGAATTCCATAAACGTGTGCGTTGTGTACAGGGGCAAGAAACCGACAAAAATTGCTCATCACTGTGGCGCTTAAAAATTCCCCATCTCCCGCTAAAGGGAACCATGTGTGGATGCGAAGCAGCGGGGAGATAATTAGCTACGGGGGGACCGTAGGAGAGGAGAGAGAGGGGACGTGCATGCGCTGTGGGGGGTGTGGGACGCTCAGTAGAGTAGGAGGATTCTTAGAGGAGAGAGGACGCGCATGCGCTGTGGGACGTGGGCGGCGCTCCGTAGAGTAGATGATTCCTAGAGTAGAGGAAGGGGGTGAGCGTAGGAGAGCATAGGGGAGGGGACGTGCATGCGCTGTGGTAGTGTGGGACGCGGGAAGGACTAAGCCCCCCTCCAAACACATGCAAGCAAGATCAAGGAATGGGGTCAACCTGGGCGACAGACACCAGCTGCCTAGCCATTGCTAATCAGCCTCTCTGTGCTCTCGGCCATGACTCAAGGAATGGGGTCAACCTGGGCGACAGACACCACCTGCCTAGCCATTGCTAAGCAGCCTCTCTGTGCTCTCGGCCATGACTCTGATGACTGTGTTATAGTTGACGGCCTTCATATTACTACAGTGTTCTGGTTCGCATAATGGGTGCTTCCCTACTTCATGAAAGTGGCCGGACGCGGGACGGGGGGACGGAAGACGGGGGACGCGGGACGCGGGAGGGACGAACAGAGCCCCGAGCATAAGATGCTTCGCATCTAAAATTCGTCCTTTGTATTCACTTGACTTTCAAAATAATTAAAACAACAACCTGTGAGCTTTCAACAGCCTTATGATCTACCTATAATAAGTCGTCACGGCAGGTCCATTTATGTGGCTCCTACTGGTCCTACTGAGGTCCGCAGTGCAATGCTTTCGTTAAACGACATAAATTATGCAGGACGCGATGAATTTACCTGTAGGTTGGTTGAAACAGTCAGTGAATTTTATTGCGCAACTTTTAGCACACATAACAAAAACAGCGTTGTCGTCTGGTGTCTTTCCAAGAGCCTTCAAACTTGGCAAAATAACACCGATATTTAAAAAGCACAACAAACTACCAGTCGAAAATTACTGGCCCATCACACTGCTTTCACCTATTTTCAAGATAATTAAGAAACTGCCTCTTAAACTAATGAGATTTTGATCTGAAAAGAACAAAGTTTTATCAAGCACAAAATGTGGGTCCATGAGAGCAAAAAGCACGGAACTAACCTTGCTTAGCTTCGGGGCGAAAAATAGGTAAAATATTGAATTTAAGCTCCTCATTAATCCTTTACTTATTGAATTAACACAAGCATTCCACATAATAAATCATGGGAAAGTGCTGTCAAATTTAGAGGATTACGGTATTCGTGGCACTCCTAACAAGTTAATAGAAAGCTATCTGACGAATAGGCAACATTATATATGCATCAATGGACGAAGTACTGATAAAAAAAAAGCTCTTAGTACAGGCGTCCCAATGAGGTCCCTATTAGATCGTTTCTTGTCCATTGTATTTATTAATGATCGCCCATTGTACATAGTGGGAGAATGTGTCTTATACGCAGATGACGCAAATGTGTTCATAGTGTCTAGGACCAAAAAAATATTTATGCAAAAAAGGCAAGCACACTCTCAACCGGCTCTCTTACTGGTTACACAGAAATGGCTTAATTCCAAATCTTACTAAAAGTAATTGCGAATTTTGTTATGCTAAATGCATGCCATTTAGTAAGGACGGATAGTTGCAAGCATAGTTCTCTCAACATTGGCGTCAGCAAAAACACGCCACTTAGTAAAGACAGGAGATTTGCTTTTAAGGAGATAACGTTGAAGCGCTCGTCTCGCAGAAATTCCAGCGTC
The DNA here is from genome assembly GCA_030522465.1 of Rhipicephalus appendiculatus. Classification (NCBI taxonomy): domain Eukaryota; kingdom Metazoa; phylum Arthropoda; class Arachnida; order Ixodida; family Ixodidae; genus Rhipicephalus; species Rhipicephalus appendiculatus. The sequence goes on along the minus strand of JALIZH010003036.1, from coordinate 12,212 downwards.
AGCGTCGGCGTCGTTGTCTGTGAGCAAAAAATCAGCGCTGTCCTTGCACGAAAATTCAAGATAGATGAAAAAAATAATTAAAAAATGTGGTTGATCCCTCTGATATAGGAATCGGTATAACACACGAAAGTGAAACGTGTCTTCACAGAAGTAGTTCAATGTTCATTGCACAATGATATTTATTATTGTCTAATGGTGTTCAGTGGCTACAGCACCCTTAGATGTTGATGCACCCATGTTTACAACTGGTGGCACATCTCCACCACGACAACCAACGACTCACGACTGGGATACACTTTCCGGAGACATTACATGACACGCACCGGAGCATCGCGCAAATCACACTTTAACCACAGGCGTTCGCAAACCGTGGAAGCGAGACCGAACGGGTTTTCCCTCAATCGTTTTTCAAATGACGGTCCGTTGCAGCGAAGGAGCGTGATTTGCGGGTCGGTGACCATCCTGTGGATGTGCTTGGCATGCTGCGTCGTGTCGGCGAGCAGCGTCCTGCTGATAGGTCGCTTCGGCGAAAACACGATCACTTCGGTCCTGCATCGGCGTCTGTACGGCAGCCAGTTGGGTCGCGATGCGCTCAACTTCACAAACGCGAAAGACACAGTTCTCAGCTTGAGCCGTGAACGCGCGAAGGCCTCCCGCTCCCCCCTGGCGTGTCCGTCGCTGCACCAAACCAACGCCTACCAAACTGACTTGCGCGACATTCGCCCGTCGACGCCGTTGTCTTTCGGCGGCGCTTAACGCAGCAGTTCCCGTAGTCGGTACCATCGCACTCGTATGAGTAGACGGCGGAGATACACCATTGTTGCATACGGAAGCTGCACTACGCTGCACACGCTAGCACAACGCGAAAGACGAAGCATGTAACTCACACCAATACAACGCGAAAGACGAAGCACGTAACTGCGTCATCTCCAAGTCAAATCAGCGCGTAGAGCCCGTCGCAATTAGAGCTTCCGTTTGTGGCCTGTGAAATTAGCTCCAGAAACCTTGTCGGAGCTGATTGCGGAGGCAACGCTACAATTTGTTTCAAGTAGGGCCAACGCCACCTAGGCGGCGTTGGTAGGCCGCTTTGATTAAAGTCCCTGTATGTTTCAAAAGTAGCGAAAGGTCTTGATCCAGCCGCCGCGTCCTGCGATAGGCCGATTGGCTACACGTGACCTTTTTGCCTCCGCGCCCCGCCCAAAGGGTCCAGCGGTGGCAGCGCTGTGCAGGCGAGAGGTACGGGTGATGGCGTTTTCAAGCGTGGAGTTGGACAATTTAACAAGTACTTCACGCGCCTCTGTCGCATTGTTGTCGCAATTTAGAAGCGTTTATTTACTTGAAGTTGAGCGGACGCGGCAATTCTGTGCTTGAATTGAATGTTTGGAACGTGATGGGCTAGTACGCCGGGTCTCAATGCCCTCGGTTGTTTCACCGCCGCCGGAGGACAGAAAAAGCTTTTTTTTTTCTGCTGCTCGTGGTGACAGAAATATATTCTGAAGGAAGGTATGGTCCCACAAAATCTGTCGTAAGAAATGTTTGCGCACGGAAAACACCCGGCTATGCGAAGTAAGTGATTTTGTAATGTTTATAACTTCGAGCAGCCTTTCGCCTGTCGGCGAGCTTCTGTTCGTGCATAGAGGTGAGCATTATCTCAGCAAGGCTATTATTGTTTCAGCATTCTTTAAACTGTAGCTTTGTGCGCAGTAGACAACGCAGGTTCGCGCCCGTATCTCTAAACATTAAATGGCTCGGAACCCAATACACTCATGCCTTCGTTTTTCTCCTCGGTGTGGCTTCAACACTAAAAGCTCACAAGGAAAGGACAGTTTGGGATTAGTTTTTGCGTGAGACACTAGTGGGCATGCTATATTTCCTAGACCTTGAAAGGTACTCTGGTTGCTGATATTCCACGCATGCATCGCAACTTTTTCTCCTAAATAAGCATATTAGAGTACTTTATAAACAAAATAAGCGTACTTAAAAGTGTCGTTTAATCGAGGGAATACTTCTGAACGCTGACAAATCCAATGAAACCAATTATAGCGCATGTTTTGCACTACACACTACGCTAAGTAAACCGAGAGATTTCCGAGAGTAGCAACAAGCTCACAACCTGCCAATTTTTTTCGAACTAGAAAACAAGCAGTCCATCTACTTCAAGTTACACTGAATTTGAAAACACGCAAAGAACGAAAATATAAATGTCCTGCATGACAACTGCTGTGGGAAACTGCTCAGAAGCATCCTTCGAAAAAGCACGTGTTCTTATTTCAATGTTCAGCGTTCTCCGGGCTCGTTAGTTGTTGTCCCTGTCGTTTGAAATTTCCAAAGCAGCTTACGCCACGAAAGGCAATAATTAACCGATTAAAGCGCGCGCTGAGAGTGGTTTTAGGCGTCCGCAGAATGCACGCGAGCGAGCGGAGCGTCGTCTGCTAGCGCCGCTCCTTGGACCCCTCCAGAGGGCGCGCGTGTAGTTGTCGCTACCTTTATATATACAGGGACCTTAGCTTTGATGCCAACGTCCGTTCGAATGCTGGCATCGAGGCGTCGTAGTGCTATAGAGGCTAGAAGGGTTTGGCTAGTGTTGTGAACGGGTCGGAGCAGTTGAAATCATTTCCTATGACGGCGCACAGGTGGCGCTGCGGCCCGCTGGCGCGGGGCGCGCGCGCTTTCGCCCGCTTACGAGCGACAGCCAGCAGCGCGTTTTCGGTGTGCATTTTTGTATAATTTATCTGCACTCTCACACTCGTTGCTTAGCTCATGCAGACGGGACAATACGAGCATCGTGATCTTCTGCGTAGTATTCTTGGGCAGCTCTATGTTTGGTCGGTCACCCGGGTCGCCCCTAGAACTGCGCTTAATTAGAAGCAAACGCTAGCAGTTCTTGCATCCCACCGTTTGAGTTGTAGGGCCGCTTTTATTATAGATTAGGCGGTGTATTATTGATTTTTTATTTCAAACATTCTCACTACTCTGCTTGAATGTAAGCTATTTCAGGCTTCCAGAAAAAAAAAGAAAAGTCTTGTAAGTGGGAAACAGTATCGCTGAATAAAAACCATGGGCGTAGCCAGTGGGGGGGGGGGGGGGTTCAAATCCCCCCGAAATTTTTCAATTTTGCTTGCGCATATATACACGCACACCAGGGGCTTAGCCAGAAATTTTTTTCGGGGGTGGGGGGCACCTCTTTGAAATGGTCATTTTTCGCTCTGTATGCCATGGCGAAAAAAAATTTGGGGGGGGGGGGGGCACGGGCCCGGTGTGCCACCCCCTGGCTACGCCACTGACGTACACATACAAACTATGGTTGAACCCCCCCCCCCCCCCCCCCCACTCCCCAGAAAAAAAAACCTGGCTACGCCCTTGATAAGAACGACCAAAATTCGGCCCTCAGGTTCGGAACGCATGATCGTTCCGCTACGGAGACGCAGGGATCAAAGGGCATAATGAATGGTTGAGTTCAATATTTCGATGCTGCAGTTCGGAGGCGACAGACAGCGCCTCATTTTGAGCAGGTTTTCTTCTCGATCACGTTGCGTGAACTTCTCTTTGTTGACTTTGGTGAAGAAGTGCAGCCTCGTTAAACTATAGAACATAATCTCTCTTGTGAATGAATGAAACCACGACGTTTATTCCGCATTGAGCGCTTGGCTATGTTCGCTGTAACCAACTTTTTGGAAGTCGTGCCCCCTGCAAAATTCTGAAAATGATAGCATACTTTCAGTATATGCAGCTTACTTCTGCCGAAAAAAACACGTTAAACGCATTCTCCAACTTTGCAATCAAGTCTTCAAGGCGTTTCGACGAGTACAGTAAGCCCACATACCCACATGGTCAAAGTTCCTCGTCAATCAGGCATTCTCATTTTTCTCAGCCTGCAAAGGCAAGATGGCTAAGGCAAACGCAATTCATATGGGGCTCGGGAACCTTTTAAATTAAATGGCTGTCATTTTTCTTTTCAACAAAGCCTTTGCGGTCAAAAGTACCGCTGTCTTCGAGCACAGCTGAAGCAGTTGCGAGGTGTCCCCTCATCCAAGAGTCCATCACTTAGGCTTGCAATGCGTGCTGCCTTTTGTTTTCCAATGTCTGATGGCCCCAAGAGTGCGCTTATGATCTCTGCTGGCGAGTTACCACTCCTAAGTGGTTTCACTGAGTTGTGGAAAGCAAGATTGTTAACCATGAGCAAAAACTGCTCTTGGGGGGGGGGGGGGGATGATCATTATACCCAAACACACGACGCAATGCTCGCCTAGCACTTTATCTTCTCTTTCGTGTTCTTTGCCCATTCTTCTCGACGAAGAGCGTCCGCCGGGGAGCACGGAGCAGGAAAACTTTTTCTGCAACCTTTTTGTACCCGCCCTTGGACGGCGGCACGAAGCATGTCCGGCCTAAGCAAGGATACTGAAAAATACGAAGAAATCGCGGTAATGTCACAGTTGATATGTTCGGCGGAAACATATCAGGTAAGCCGCAGAAAAGTAGAACAGAGGCGTACTTTGACTCCTTTGACTCAGAACTTGCAGATACGAACAAAACTCGCGCTTCCATACAACCACACACCACCGCAAGCAAGCAAACCGGCAGCGGGGACAGCTCGTCTCTAACTCGTCTCATGAGCGCAGCGCCACCTAACGGCGTCATAAAAACAGGTTTCACCCCGGCGGCTGGCAGAGCCGTCTGCTCCCGACACTAGCCAAACCCTTCTAGCCTCTCTAGTAGTGCTGAGGCTACCGCAGCGTTCTCTGTCGGTGTTAGTTGGTGTCATAATGCAGTACTTCTCTTCTCCGCGCTTAGGCGGCGGCACCGCCCCGACAAACGAAGAACGCCGGTACAGAGCGAAGGAGTGTGAGATATATAAGGCGCGTCTGAAGCGCTCTTCGCAAATGCGCCGATGGCTCAGTCGGTTAAATGCCCGCTTTCTATCGCCGCGGAACGAGAGGTCATGGGTTCGATTCCCGGGTCTTCCAATTTCGCGTAAACTTTTTCTTCTGGTTTCTTTCTTTGTATTGTGTTCATGTACCTTTTAACAACGTTACATCCGTGACGGAAATACGTCAGTGAAGTCTTGGTGAACCCCGGCAAAAAACACTTTCGTTAATAACAGCCTTCGGCTCTAGTGGCAACCGAACTGAGGACTCCTGAGTGGCAAGGAGCTATTTCACCACAGAGCCCCGCCAGTGTTTCAAACTGTTTCGGGAAAAAACCCTGCGCGAATGTCATGTAATGCGACGAGACTCCTTTACGCATGCAATATTGTGTTGTAGAAGCGTAGAATCGTGCCAGCCGTCAAGACATGTGAATTCCGCGAGGAGTCGATGGTTTAATGTCCCACGCCTTAGAAAGCGCAAAGGCATAGTCAGTATGAGGTATGCAGAGTCGGCGTGTTATTGTTGAGTGGCTGGCGCAAACGAGTACTGCAAAGCGCAGAGTGATTCCCCGTGGGCCACTTATCGCCGGCGAAGGACGCGGGTCGGTTCCGCGAAAGGGGACACGGAAGAACCCGCGCAGGGAAAGAAAGCCGACTCGGTGGTTGTGTCATTGACGAGCGGAGACCCCAAAGTGGCCCCCCTCGTTTGGGACAAAAGGGGCAAGATGGGAGCCGAACGGAGAGCGCGTCACGCAGGTGGAGCGGGGCGACGCACTGTCGCCTGGTTTCTATTGTGGTGTTTGACATCCCCGCGCACCCTTTGAGCACGCCGTAAGGACACGGAAGTGGCTTTTCGACCGCTTGGCGACTGATGGATGTTTCTGGGTGCAATCACCTCGGGTGACAATTACGGCCTTGGAAGCGCGCGGGTGATCTGGCCCTCATCTGCAAGGGATTAACCGCGTGTCCTTAAGCTGGCGGTGCATCTCACTTCCGCATGCACTTATCGTTAGTGGCCAGTGCCTGACAATATTCTCGCCGCTGTTAGGGCGGCTTCTTGAAAGAGACGTTTGGTGCGCGGGCTGCTTAAGCTCGAGCCTGCCCTCCGGCGCCGGCAGACGTCAAGGCCGTTACTAGGGCGATAGCGCAGGAGAGAGTGTGATGACACGTGTTGCGCAGTGAACCTATCCCTTCACGTGTTGTGGATTGTCGCGTGCTGTTTACCAATGCCGTGTGTGTCACGAAAGGGTTTGTGCTATTGGATGTGCTGATGTGAACCCCCCATGTGTGATTGGCTTCTTCGGGTACTCTTTGTCTAAACGAGGGTTTAAGACAGCATGTTTTGGATGTGAACGAAGAGCGGAGGTTCGGGCTTGGACCCGGGCAGACGCCTGAGTGCTGAATAAAGCGTCTCTTCACCGGACAACGGCTCTTCCTTCGCGCTGCCACCGAGCACTCGAGTCATCGAGGGGCCCCCGATTCCGAATCTCAAACACCTTCCCTCCTTAGCTAGTGTTGAAGCTAGTCGAGGAATAATAAGGGAAGCGTGCAAATTAACTGGCATCATCATCAACAAAGTCATGAACAAAGCGTAGAGCTACGATGGTGCGCGTGTTGCCTTACGGACGCGTAATGGTTACTTCGCCAATTCGGAAAAGGAATAATTATGGCGTATTGCACACTTCGCATCAATACTTCAGTAAGCATTCTACGATACTTTAAAACGGCCTATGTTACATGAACGGATGTTCCTTTACTTGCGGCACGGTTGAGGTGCCCACCGATAAGGGAAGCGAGACTAGCAGTCGAGAAGGCGATGCGCACGATGCCCGATTACGCTATCGCTTTCTGCTCTTTAAGACGAAATTCAAGGGTCCTCCACGTTTTTTTCGAAAGTTGTGCCAAATCGCTTAAGCATTATATGATCTGTTATTCTTCGAAAACGCTTCTACGCCCTTCACAACGATCTGTGAAGCACTAAATCTCGAGATATTCCTTTTAAATGCGAAGCATTTCTTAGCGAACTTCGGCGACTTTGAGCGTATCTATCTATCTATCTATCTATCTATCTATCTATCTATCTATCTATCTATCTATCTATCTATCTATCTATCTATCTATCTATCTATCTATCTATCTATCTATCTATCTATCTATCTATCTATCTATCTATCTATCTATCTATCTATCTATCTATCTATCTATCTATCTATCTATCTATCTATCTATCCACCTACGACTTTGTGCTCTCCTGGCCGTACCGTTAATGGGATTTATACCAAATTTGGTAAGGCATAACATGACTGTATGACGAACATATGTGGCTGATCATATCATGAAAATCATGAATATCTTGTCATGAAAAGTATGATTTACATGCCACGCTCATGGCGCGCTCGCGGCCGTTTTGTTGGCTTGATGTACACCAAATTTGGGATTGAGTGACGTGACTGTATGACGAACATAAATGACAAGTCGTAATATGCAAATGACCTGCATGTCATGAACATGACTTGCATGCCATGCTCATGGCGTGCTCGCGGCCGTTTCGTTAGCTCGATATACACCAAACTTGAAATTGAGTGACGGGACTGTATGACGAACATAAATCACAAGTGGTAGTATGGAAATCATGACTTGTCATGTGCGAGATGACTTCCATGCCACGCTCATGGCGTTCTCGCGGCCGTTTCGTTAGCTTGAGATACACCAAATTTGGTATTGAGTGACGGGACTGCATGACGAACATAAATGACAAGTGGTAATATGGAAATCATGACTTGTCACGTGCGACATGACTTGCATGCCACGCTCATGGCACGCTCGCGGCCATTTCGTTAGCTCGATATACACCAAACTTGGAATTGAGTGAGGGACTGTATGACGAACATAAATGACAAGTGGTAATATGGAAATCATGACTTGTCATGTGCGAGATGACTTCCATGCCACGCTCATGGCGTCCTCGCGGCCGTTTCGTTAGCTTGAGATACACCAAATTTGGCATTGAGTGACGGGACTGCATGACGAACATAAATGACAAGTGGTAATATGGAAATCATGACTTGTCATGTGCGACATGACTTGCATGCCACGCTCATGGCGTGCTCGCGGCCGTTTCGTTAGCTTGGTATGCACCAAATTTGGTATCGAGTGACATGACTGTATGAGGAACATAAATGACCAAAGGTAATGTGGAAATCATGATTTGTCATGTAAGACATGACTTGCATGCCACGCTCATGGCGCGCTCGCGGCCGTTTCGTTAGCTCGATATACACCAAACTTGAAATTGAGTGACGGGACTGTATGACGAACATAAATGACAAGTGGTAGTATGGAAATCATGACTTGTCATGTGCGAGATGACTTCCATGCCACGCTCATGGCACGCTCGCGGCCATTTCGTTAGCTCGATATACACCAAACTTGGAATTGAGTGACGGGACTGCATGACGAACATAAATGGACAAGTGGTAATATGGAAATCATGACTTGTCCTGTGCGACATGACTTGCCATGCCACGCTCATGGCACGCTCGCGGCCATTTCGTTAGCTCGATATACACCAAACTTTGGAATTGAGTGACGGGACTGTATGACGAACATAAATGACAAGTGGTAGTATGGAAATCATGACTTGTCATGTGCGAGATGACTTCCATGCCACGCTCATGGCGTTCTCGCGGCCGTTTCGTTAGCTTGAGATACACCAAATTTGGTATTGAGTGACGGGACTGCATGACGAACATAAATGACAAGTGGTAATGTGGAAATCATGATTCTTCATGTAAGACATGACGTATGCCACGCTCATGGCGCGCTCGCGGCCGTTTCGTTAGCTCGATATACACCAAACTTCGGAATTGAGTGACGGGACTGTATGACGAACATAAATGACAAGTGGTAGTATGGAAATCATGACTTGTCATGTGCGAGATGACTTCCATGCCACGCTCATGGCGTTCCTCGCGGCCGTTTCGTTAGCTTGAGATACACCAAATTTGGTATTGAGCGACGGGACTGCATGACGAACATAAATGACAAGTAGTAATATGGAAATCATGACTTGTCATGTGCGACATGACTTGCATGCCACGCTCATGGCACGCTCGCCGGCCATTTCGTTAGCTTGATATATACCAAACTTGGTATTGAGTGACATGACTGTATAACGAACATAAGTGACAGGTGGTAATATGAAAATCTTGGCATGCATGTCATCTACAACGCTATTTACATGCCACGCTCATGGTGCGCTTGCGTCCAGTTCGCTAGCTTGATATACACCAAAAGTGGTATTGCGCGACGTGACTGTATGACGAACATAAATGACAGGTCCTAACATGTAAAACATGACATTCAAATTATGTAAAGCATGATTTGCTCCTTCCTGGCTGCTTCGCATTACATCGATTCCCACAGTGCGTGGGATCTGCCGGTCTTTTTGTATAAATTTCTTCTTGCTATTATAACGATCGCCAGTTCCCTGAAAAAAATCACGAGTAAGAACTCTTACATCGCGCGTTGATGTACTATTTACTGTCGCTTTTGATGCAAGGTCATAAATAATGAACATTAAGCAATTGAATTTTCCCGGGGTGTTCTTGCGCGTTGAACAAGGCGAAGACTTTAAAAAATACACAGGTATAGGCTGCCTCCATCGACGGCCTAAAATCTTGGTAGTTTGCTTTCAATTTTTATATTGAAAGCGGAACTGTGATGTGGTCGATACTTCATGCACGCATAATAAGGTTTACCACTCAAGATGGGCAAAGGAAGTGAAAGTGCCCTAAAACGATTCTATGATGCATCGCATATTGATCTTGCAGGTGCCCCCCCCATATCTAGTAAATTTAGCACCACCCCAACACTCATATCTATCATATTATCAGTACGCAGACGCTTTTTATGTCGCGTTGGATCAATGGATGGATTCATAGGCGTGCGCACGAGGCGGGTAGGGGGGCGTCCTCCCCGCTAGTCACCTAAGGGTAGAGGGCGCAAAATCTGCCCCATACATTGACTTAATAGAGAGTGGGTGCTGCGTCGGACCTTCACTCCCCCCAGGGGAACCCTGCACATGCCTAAGCATAGATGGAAACCCTTTATTGAGATCCATTAGGTAGCGCTAGTTTCCTAACCTGCAGCTGGTCGTTCCCACGTTGAGAGAGAAAGACCTATCCTTTGGACCAGCAGCTCTACGCAGTCTCACATAAGAAGAACAGCAATGGACACTCCAAGGGGCGGTGGATCAATGTAAAATTTATTCCCATACTCCTTAGGGTCAACAGCCTCAACGTGCCTTGTACGCTGACGTAGAGTTTTTATGGTCTGATGGATCTTCTACTTTTTTTTCCTAATTTCACCATGCACATTTTCAAATGAAAATGTTAGGAGAGAAGGAAAAAGCCGCTGTTTCAGCAGCTTCACGAAAGCCTCTGCCCCTGCAGTATTTGGCAGCAGACAATCAACTCTTTACATACATCAATGCATTTTTAAAACAGGAGAGCATCGATACACCTATAGGCCCTAGGTGCTTCGTGTTGTGATAGCGAATACATTGTTATTTTTGTCGCTAATGTTTAATTTTTATCTTCTCTTTCAGATGAGCTTCTCTATCAAGTCGACCATGCGGACGCAACTCACATTTTGACCACTCCACAATACGCAACTAAGGTCTCTGCAGTGAAGGAGAAAAGCGAATCTTAAGGTATGCTGATTGCAACGAAGAAATTATTACTTAAAGGGGTGGTGCCATCAAATTGCGAGGCTATAACAAGCCTGTTGTGGGTTTCCTCTGTATGGAAGGACACTCCACACAAAGGGGTCGGACACAGCAAACGTTTAGAATATATTTTAATTCACTTCCAAAGTATACCAAGTGCTCATTCTCCCGACCGAGACCCATCGCTAGCGCGTCAAAACTGACGTAGCTCTATAGGAAGGGCAACAAAAGTTGTAGTGACGTGAGTAACCGCCGGGCCTCCGCCTACTCCGCAACGTACTTACCGGCAAAGCATCGGTTACTAGCCATCGCAACTGTCGGTGCGTTTGTTTTACTGGTGCTTGTGTGGTACTTGTGTGCGAGAGCAAACGATACTCAGCACGACGTGCGTCGCAGCCTTGTGTGGTCGCGTGACCAAGCTTACTACACTGCTACGTCACTGCCTAACTCAGCGCCCAGAAACCGAAACCGAAAGTTGTCCACATAAACAAGGCGATAATAAATTATTTACAGAGAATAAGAGAATCTTGGTGCGTGTATCCTGCTTCCGAGAGTTACTAGAAACGCTTGCAGCAAAGAACGCGCAAGCGACAAATTTAGTGGCACCACCCCCTTTAAAGGCATGTGGAAGACTAAAGTGACGTCGGATAAACTACTGCGAATTTTTATGCTGCTGTACAGTCCATCAATTAGTAACGTAAAGGACGGCTAAATGAACGTCGTCTTGGTGACCAGATGTCGATTCTTTTCTTCTTTTTTTTTTTTTTGGGGGGGGGGGGGGGTTGAGGGTGCTGCATATGTCGCCGTGCGGTATAAAATTCGATAGATCCCACGCCTTGTGGGAATCAGTTTCATGCGAACCAGCCGGTGAGTAATTGTCTATGCTGCATATTTTGGCTTTGAGCTAAGCGTTACGGGAAGGATCGACGTGTTTTTGAAAGTGTAGTAGCTATGTGCACATCGTGGGCTAAACAGGAACGTCGAGTACAGTGGCGTTTAAAGAGCAACTTATGGTCTCACGTAACGTAAGCACTCACGTTAAAAGACAGACAGTACTACCGAAACGAAGGGCTGTTTACGGTTTGACGATTTGAAAATCATATGTAACTTTCGTTATCGTATTCCTTCGGGGTCGAGTAACGCTTGAATATAGCTTGCTGAATCATAGGAATTCAAAGACAATCTTTATTAGACTGCTATAAAAACAGAGCCAGCACTGGAACCACAATTTACGTTAATCCGACATGACGCCTTTGTCATAGAAGTACATACGCTATGCCTATTATCCTCTTATGAGATTACATACCAGCACTGCAACCGCTACCGACGTTGCACCGACATTACGCCTGCATAGGGTCTTTTTCCAAAGCAGTTGCGAGACCTGGCGTGGCTCTGTGGTAGAATACTTGATTGCCACGCAGATTGCTTGGGTTTTGATTCCTGCTGGAATCCTCACTTTTAGATGTGAAGCATCTTATGGCGAAGCTTAATCCGGTGGTGGTGGTGGTGTGCCGGCGTGACCACCCTACTGCGCATGCGCAAACCTTTTAAAAAAAATAAAAATAGAAAACCTCCTCTCCCCTCTCTCTCTCCTCTAGGCATCCCTCCCCGCGGCAACCA
>JALIZH010003034.1:0-25267 GCA_030522465.1 Rhipicephalus appendiculatus | reverse complement strand
TGAGAGGCGAATCCACATCGATGAGGCTGCTAAGTAGACTATAATGTACTAGCAATTTTTCTTTGCCAAAATTACTTCCATCTAACGATGATTATGCCTCGAACATCAGCCTTTTGGCGAAAGCATGACGACTATCTTATGCTATATATGTGGCTTCTTTTTTTGTAAGCGAACCAAATACAGAACCCGAAAGTGGTCTAAACTTCACGAGAGCGTAAAGTGTGCCTAAGTATCTTTTTCTTTAAAACGAGTTGTAATTAAAATGGGGGAAATTCCTCATCGTAACATGAACTCAAAAAAGGCCGTTTCGAATAAAAAAGTGAGCCATATGATGCGTCTGCTCGAATCAAGCTGAATCAGATCCATTACATGAGTGCTGCATCAACAATCATGATCAAAACAAGCAACACGACCCTGTCTAATCTGCTTTATATGTGTCCTAGTAGCTTTCCCATCGTGCTTTCGTTCCACAGTTAGTTTTTCTTGAGCGAGTTGGCACTTACTGAAGGACGTGATGTTCTAAGGCAAAACTCGCATATAAACAGTAATAGGCCAAGTTTCTTACTTCTTTCTGCCTTTTTAGCGTTTCTTTTCGATCTTGGCGCTACAGAACCACGCCCTTTTTCGCTTCTAAACGGTATATTTGAAAAAACAGAAAAAGACAACTGAAATCAAGATAGTGGACACCGATTTATTACTTAAAGAAGAAGAGATCTGTACCTACATCTAATAAAACGAGCTAAGCTGAAGACGAAGAAGACCTGAAACATTTTCTGACGGCCCTCAAGATGACAAGCGCTTTAACCCTGTAGTCCGCCTAGGCGACAAAACAAACCAAAACAAAAGATCACAAGAACAAGAAAATGCTGCCGGGGGTGCAGAATGGTGCGCATTTTCCATGTAAGTGCCACTCGCTCTACAAGTCTAGTATTTGCCATTACGTCGATGCAACAAAAGGCGGCACCGAGGGAAGCACAAGGATGATGTTAATGTTGTAGCAAAATATTGCTATATCAACCGTACTGAAAGTTGCGCGAGTTGGTACTCATTGACGTGTTGTCTGCCTCTTTTTCCTTGTGTCCGTGTACGTTTTGCGCAAAAGAAGTCATGAATTGCTATATCGTTTGTTTGCTGCAATTTAGACTTGTCTTACGAGCTAAGCGAAGCCCAAATGAAATGGTACAATCTTACGAGCTTAATACACAATTTACTCCGGAATACTGACGATAGTAGGCTACATAGATTTTAGCCGCAATATAGATTTGAGGTATTTCGGTGACATGAGCGCACTGGCGAAAAATTGTTTAAGCTAGCCAGACCATATTGCCAAGCACGTTTCTTTTCTTTACTATCAGCAGTACTCGGCGCAGACCGCGCCTTATTGTTCCAGAAGCTTATCGGTTGTAGTAGATCGTTTTGTTAAGATCGCACGCAAGACAGTAAAACTCAAGATTATTCCAGAGCTTGCTCGACGACTAGTGATAAGGCTAGAATGTTCGACGCGTTATTAATAAAAGCCGGCGCGTTCCAACAATGTTTAGTTCATCGACGGCCGACGCTCTGTTCGCCGCTATCAGTGCCAGCGTGTATTGCTATAATCTTACTTTCCGTTTACTGGCCACAAGTTCGGCCTAATAAACAGTTTCATCTTGGATACGTTGCCTGCTGCCTTCCTCGACGTCACACCCACGTGACATCTGGTGGAGGTGCTGGTTCTTTCATGTACCGGACGCCCCCGTCAAGCCGTGAATCCAGCGCCAGTCGTGAAGACATCCACGACAACCCCGAGCAGCGAACAAGCCGCAGGTAACAAGGTCAACCACCGTAGTACGGGCCACTACCTGACAAGACTCAGAAGACCAAGGCCATGACCTCGACTGCGGGAACGATGACAGCCGCTTCGCCACAGCCAGCCATCGTGATGCAGCGGTCACGGGAGCCACCGACGTTCCGTGGATCATCGTTCGAAGACCCGGAGACCTGGCTGGCGACGTACGACCGAGTGGCCACCCTCAACCACTGGGACTTGGACGAGAAGCTGCGTCGCGTCTACTTCTACCTGGAAGACGCGGCAAGAACCTGGTTCGAGAATAGGGAGAATTGCCCGAGGAAAAGAAAGTCCGTTTTCTCATGCGAGGACTAAAACAGGAGCTCTTCGCGGGATTAATGCGGAATCCGCCGAGCACTGTCCAGGAATTCGTCTCCGAAGCGATGATGATTGAAAAGACACTGGAGATGTGCACCCGACAATTCAATCGCCGCTCGACGCCAGGGTACGCAGACGTTCAATCCCTCTGCTCCGACGACCTGCGCGAAACGATCCGAGCTATCGTGCGGGAGGAACTCCGGAAGCTCTTACCCTCGGCACAGCCTCAAGTGGACTCTATCGCCGACATTGTTCGTGATGAAGTCCAGCAAGCGTTGGGAATTCCCGAACAACCACAGCCCCAGCCGCAGGCCTTGAGTTACGCTGCTGCAACCCGACGCTACGTACCTTCTCCACGCCCCCGCCAGGACGCCGCTCAGCAGCACTACCGTCGCCAGACGCCGCCCCCACCGCCGCCATCTCGCCCGCCTGCCGGCGAGCGGTACACGCCGAGGAAGACCGACATCTGGCGAGCCCCCGACCACCGTCCACTCTTCTACACTGCGGAGAAGCCGGCCACACGTACCGCCGGTGCCAGTACCATGAGATAGGCCTACGCGGTTTCGCCGTCAACGCGCCTCGTCCACAGCGGGGTGAACGACCGCAAGACATCGCCAACTACCTCGCAGGAGCTCAGTGGACGCCCCGACGACCTTCCCACTCACCGTCGCCCGGCCGCTACATGTCACCGCACCGCCGGCAGTACACTGGCCCAAACCGGGGCCGGTCACCTAGCCCGTACCCGGGAAACCAAGGGCAGCAACCGATGGAGGTGCGGTTGCTGTACGACGAAATGCCGAGGATCCTCCGCGGCCGCTGACGACGACAACGCGACGAGACCTGGGCAACACGACGCGAAGCAGACGAAGCCCTGCCGACGAAACCTCACGGACCGAAGAAAACCTGACGACGCAGCATGGAAGCACCACAACATTTTGACGCAGCCGTGATCCGACGCCGCGACCCAACCGCAACGCACGACGACGAACCAGCGACCTCGACGTAATATTCGACGGCCACAACGTCACCGCTCTCGTCGACACTGGAGCCGACTATTCCGTCGTCAGTCGGTCTTTCGCGACGAAGTTGAAGAAAGTAAAGACTGCTCGGCAGGGCCCTGAAATCAGGACCGCTGGGGGTCGTCTAATAACGCCGGCCGGTGTCTGCACCGCAAGAGTCACCATGAATAACCGGACTTATCCCGCCAGCTTTCTAATTCTGAAGCACTGCTCCAGGGATGTGATACTGGGGATGGACTTCCTAAGTCAACACGGCGCCGTCATCGACCTGAGGTCTGAGTCGATAACACTGACCTTGAAGGCGTCGTCGAGGGCGATCAGCACCTGCTTGTGAACCGTCAGATTTGCGTCGCAAGAGGCATTGCCGAGTGGCGCGACGGCAAAGCAAAGGTACTGGTGACAAACTTCAGCCACGAATATAGGCACCTCAACATTGGTACGACGGTCGCCTACATCGAGAAATTCGTGGACACTAGCAATGCTTTCGCCATCTCCGTTACTGCCGAACATTCTTCGACGAATCGAGGTCCCGAAACAGATTTCGACGTCAACCCCAGCCTCCCAAAGCAGAAGCAAGACCAGCTCAAAAATCTGCTCCTGTAATTCAAGGACTGCTTCTCATCGTCGTCAAGAATTCGACAGACCCCAGTCGCCAAACATCGTATCATAACTGAAGAAAGTGCCCGACCAGTCCGTCAGAGCCCGTTCGAATTTCGACGCCAGAACGCGAAGCCGTAAAGAAGCAAGTCGACGAAATGCTACGCGACGACATAATCCAGCCGTTTAAGAGTACCTGCCCAAAGGACAAAACGGGCCCGGCAGATGGTAGGCCCGACGTCCGCGGCCGTTCAAAATATGGTCGGCCCGACGTCGGCAAGTTAGGTCCGACCGATTTCGTTTTTTGCAAGTGGCCGAGCTGTTTACCGACCATCGGCAGCTGGTCGGGTCGCCAACGACGTCGGGCCGATGTTGTGGACTTGGCAGTGCCTACCTCGGGCCGCACGCGTCTTCAGCACTTGCCAACGATGGCAAAAGCGCGGCCAACGCTCTTTTGCCATTATTCGCCGCTATATATTCTGAATTTAATTCATGCAGTATATATTATTTCGACCAAAGGAGGGGGCCAGCTTTTCTTTTTTTTGGAAATAAGCAATACTCAATCCACTTAGGCTTTTTCATTATGCAACGCTTGAGGCAACGCAAAAGAAATGAAGACATGATCGCTGAAGGAATGCTTCAGATGTTGAGAACTAATAATAACGGAAATATTTTTGCTCAAATTCACTTGTTTGCACTGTCAAGGGCAACTAAGTCCAGTTGTACTTGAGTGTACGCGTCATGGGCCTAACATTGACAAATGCAACTGCTGCTGAGGCTCTATGATGTATATTTGCACCCACCCACGCATGGGCCTCGACCAATAGAGAATGAGACGGATACAAATATAATTTGAGTGCCCTAATTTATTCTTCAATGGTTTGAGTAAAAATGAATTACTTTTGTTCAAGGTGCCCCACGTGGTGTCGTCAAGGAGACTCAACATTGATGTCGCGTTCCCTTTCTACTGCCTCCAGTCGCCTCTCCTTGCAAAAAAATCTTACTGAAAAAAGTCACAGTTTCACCGCAAGGGTAAGCAATGAATGCGATAGCAACAAATTGTAATGTTATACGAAGTGAGGCTGGAAGCTAACTCTTTTGGATCCGATCTCACGCAACTCTAGAAAACGCTCTTTTAAGAGAATACGGCCACTCCAGGGACACTCTTCACACCACATTCTCTTCGCGTTGAGAGCGCAGCAAGTAGAAGGGTATAGCGGCCGACCGCTGTCGGCTGCCGAGATGGGAGATAAGGCGCGCGCCCGCGGCGACCGCGCTCGTAAAATCGAAGGTCGCTTGAGGGAACCCCCCTCCCCCCCGCTCGCCTCTTTTCACGCTCGTAAGCGACGGGTGGGGCCGGTCGAACAGTTGGGGGACCTTATCGGATGCGCCTGCGGGCTCGTTTGTTTCCGCTTGAGCCGCGTTCATCGCTCCCGCTCGCGCGCTATTACACGATGGTAGAATGCACGATGCGCAGGGGGGCTCTTATCAACTTTTCATACGCGACATAACTGCGGCAGCGACGGCGACGGCAACGGCAAACACCTGTCGAGACTGTCCATATAATTGCTATCGCAATAAAATAATTGAAACGCCATTGCTCAATATTGACATATACTGAATAGTCGTTGTCGGTCCATTGAAAAGTCATTGAGCTTATAGTTGACACGTATAGAATATTGGCCACCGATCTTTTACCAAAATTTTATTGACATAAAAGTAGTTGAATGGCTGTCGACTTGTTATTGAAAGTACACTGAGCATTGAGAATTCACTGAGACAGTTCTGTTGAATAATTATTGACCTACAATTGAAGCAGCATTGAAATTCCATGACGTATTTATTGAAAGTAAATATACTGTACGTTTTAATAGGTGAATTTTTGTAGACATACAAGTTCAATATGTCATCCTTGAAGCCGCGCTAAAGACAGAGACTAAGAAAGGGTGAACACACAAGACGAGCGCTGTGTGTTCGCCCTTTCTTAGTCTCTGTCTTTTTAGCTCTGCTTCAAGGATGCATATGTACCAACTAGCCCAGCTTTCTATCCTGTTTCAATATGCCACCTCAACGAACAATGCCTACTGAGGCACAGGTAGGCATGGTCCAAAAGGTGTTTCATAGGACTTGAATAAAAGCTGCTGGGTGCACTTTCGTGGGTTTTATATGAGCACACAGCTGTGTACATGTGCACTGCCGATGTATCCTTGCATTAAGAGCTACAGTAGGCCTGCACAGTTCGCGTGTTATAGCAAAAAACTTTATCGCCAGCTATAATGCTTCAATTCTTTCAAAACGAGTGAAAACCTGGAAACACAGTAAACTTAGCGAAAACTTAAAAAATCTGGAAACGGGCACAAAAGCAAATTGAATTACTCATACACAGTCACTCGGAGAAGTCAACTTTTTGGTTAGTTCTGTGACCTTTCATTTTCTTTCAAGAGGCCCAATAAAAGAAAAACGCGAATGTGCGGACATGTACCTTTATTAAAGCGAAAAACTGCAAAAACCACATCATCAGAGAAGAAAACCATAACTTAATTGGTGTAGCGTTTGTTGCAACACGTAAAGGGTGAGTCACACCTGCAAAAAATATGAAAAAAAAAGAAATTGTGACATAAATTACTACAAAGAGGTCGGTGTGAAAAGGCGAGAATTCCATCACATCATACGGCTGCAGAAGGGCGAACATGCTACAAATGACCAGGCTGAAGCGACGCGCGGGTCTCTCTAGAGGTGCAAGCTTTACAGAGCGAGGATATGTATTAAAGGGATACTGAAAAAAATTTTGAAAAACTGACGAAAAAATCGAAATTCTACTCGGATGACGCCACTGTTTCGATAAACACAGTTTATTTCACGTAGTTTTGAACAGTTGGCTGTATTTTTGGTGGATTGTCAGCGCGCGGCATCTGCACGCGAGCGAGAGCCGTGACGTCAGACTCTCCCTGGTGCATGCAAGGTGCACGTGCTCCCGTTCTTCGCTTCCTTTTCTCCACCTCTCCTTTCATTCCACTCTCTCCCTTCCACAAAAGCACTGATGCCTTACCCCAGCCGGGAGCATTGTTCGCTCCTGTGCTGGTTCTGGGAAACGTAGTGCAAGCTGCGCGGGTTGAGAGACGGGCGAAGGCAGGCATTGGTGGGATGACTGTTTCCGGCGAGTTTCACATCACATCCTCTAGTTCACGGCGCGGCGGTTCGTGAAAAACTCATTAAATTCATTATTTTCCTCTAGTTTCTGCCTGAAATGAAGGTTGTGTCCATCGATTTCAACCCCCAATCTCTCAATCTGGCTGGAAATCTTGGCGGCAAAAATTTTGTTCAGTATCCCTTAAACATGGAAGGGAAACGCTAAGCCACAACTTTGAAGGCGCGCGTCGACACACACTAGGCAAAGTAACATCATGGCACATAAAAAATACGTATAACTCCTCGCCCCGAAACACGATTCAACACTCGCCCTCACTTATTCGAAACTTTACTAGACTAGCGCATCCAGCTATCGGAAATAGCACTGTGCAGAAAGACACAACTGTGCTGCTACAAACATATTCTTACCCGCAAACTTGTCGGAGACAAAACAAAGAACACGACACCTGTCGTAATAGCGTGTGCCTAATTACGAGGCACAAGCAGTTTTGAAGACGCAAAAAAGTAGTGCATGCGCTCGAGTGTAAGCGTTAATGCATACCTTGAAACAAGCTCAAATAGGCGCGTTCGAAACTCAACAGAAATGAAAAGCTACATATATATTAGGACAGTTCAATCATGATGCCACAACACTTACGCAGTCAAGTACTTCTGAAACATGTCGCCCATGCAGCTGATGTAGCAACAAAACACTCGTTTTCATTTTTCATGGTTTTCGAATAAAAGGGTGTGCGGGTAAAGAAAACGAACTCACCTTAAACGATGGCAGAGGCCCTTAGTTTTTTAATCCGCATATTCCAGGAGTGGTAATAGCACATCAAGGTGATCGCGTCCATTCCTGCAGCTAAGCAAAAATGAAGCTGCGAGTCGCGCACGCAAGCTGACACGTCCATTTCTCCGTCGGAAAGATTACGGATCTATAAGCCTCACTGTCCGCGCAGCAGCCACTCGTAGAGTGCTTGCATGCAGGTGCACAACTGCTGAACATGCCACGAAGTAGCTTCTACACAAGCACGTTCATACCTTCCATGAATCACGGCATTTACACTGCACGAAATAAAGCAAGAGGAGGCGAGCGCGCCACACGCGACCGCACGTCGGAATTTCCTGCGCTGAACTGACACCGACGGCAGGACGGATATCCATCCGCGATGTCGTCGCTGTCGTTGTCAGCGCCGCTGCGAAGCTCGTTAGGTAGTTAGGCTGTTATCGCTTTTATTAGTTCCGTAAAGCTTACTGGTTAAAGACCTTTGAACTCTTCATGATTATGACTGCAGACGCAATCCAACACCTCACAAATTTATCCTCTTGCGCGCTACTTTCTTCGTCGCAATATGACATGGCGCGTAGGCTAGCAAGTTACAACATGTTCCGATGTTGCCACGGTTTCTGCAAGGAGCGAATGGCGCGGCTGGCGTTCGTTCGCCAACAGCAGTAGTAATAAAGCAAAATGCAAAGGGAAGATAGTCGCCAGTTCATCACGTTCCTCTGATATCTCGTTGCGGTGAGGTTTGAGATACAGGGTCTTATTGACACCGCGTGCAGGCAGGCGTCGCATTCTGCGCCGAGGCCCCCGCGATCCGTTGGGAGATACCTTTATGTCATGTCATCGTGTTGTGCGCGTCCGCGGCGGTACATGAATGATGCCTACCTTAAAAAACTGCGTATGAACGTTATATTCTCAAACCACTCTTCCTTTGGGGCCACCGTAGTCGAGCAGTGCTTGCAGTTCTCGGCTGTTGTCGAATATCGCGGGTTCAATCCCGGCCGCGGCAGCAGCATTTTAACGTGAGTTTGTTAAAGAGATCGTTATGCAGAAATCCCGGTGTCGACGGCGGCGTCGACTTTAGTGTTGAGCGAAAGAGCAGCGTTGTTGCCCTGAGCGAAAATTCGAGGTAGATGCAAATAAAGAGCCGTGGAATTTGGCTTTGCGGCACAGTAATAGCGATTAGAGCACTGCACGGGCCGGGATTTTCGGCCCGGGCCCGGCCCGGGCCCGGAAGTTGTTTAAACTTACCCGCCCGAGCCCGGCCCGGTGATTCAAAGCGAGACCCGGGCCCGGCCCGTACCCGAGGAAAAAATTTGCCTACCCGGCCCGGCCCGGCCCGACCGCAGATCGGGCCCGACCGAGGCCCGAGCCATTAATCTATGTGGTGTCGCCCGAATACGAAATCGACAAGGTGTTTTAAGTGACATATATGATATATCTACGCTTTGGTGGTGCATGCTTCGCTAAAAACTATACTTTAACCTATGGTTATTTTTTGTAAAAAGGGGCTCACGGTGAAAACAGCTGAGTTGATATACTTGATGCAATGAATGTTTTCTGGCAGTGGTACACTGTACCTACTTCTTCTGCAAACACTATGGGGATGCAATCAAAGCTTGGACGGACACCCGTCTGGTCCAGAAGAATCATTGAATAAAAAGACGAGGACACCGACCACAAGGGAGTGAAAATGCGTTGACGTTGCGGGACCCATAATGAGAGCCTTGTTCACAATCGTTGTGAAGAAGGCTCCCGTTCTGGGTGCCGAAACGTCAACGAAACGTCAAGAGCGTTTCGCCGCAGATATTGTAGCAAGGAAAGTGATTTACAACATGAGTTTACTTTCAGTACATCGCGCAATAAAACCAGATGACACAAGGAACAGAACGCTCTCTTCCCTTTGTTTACATTGCGGTGAATTAAAATTTAAAGCATGCTCTAACGACAAAGCCAATCGTGCACCCTTCATGATATGTAGCGCCTGTCTTCAGCATAGTAGCCCCTTGCCACAGCATGAGAAATAGAGAAGGAAAGCAAAATTCGTTACGTTCTTGTAACTGCACTAACATAGACAAAAAATTATAATGAACCAAGCGCACCACGTGTACTTTTAGAAATACGTATAAGCAGCCGAAACGAAGAAAAAAAATATTTGTCATAGCATTCTTTTCATATATCCCACCGCTGCTAGTATATACACTCTAGCAGTTGTTTGTGGCATATCTTACAGCTTGTTTCTTCACATGTCATTGAGCAAAAAAATCAAATTATGCGCTGTTGCATCACATATCCTGACGCCCTAAAGTTTCTCGCACTGCTTACGCTAGCAGGGGAGTACATCTGCCTTGCGAATTGTAAAGGCGTCGGCAGTCGTTGCTTTTAACTTCCACCCTTGGAGCAAATTTAGGATGTCTCTGCGGACTTCTGCACAATGAACATAGGTGTCCAGCTCTTGCCTTCATTTCTGTCGTTCCCGAACGTCGCGCCGGTCTTCAATGTCATCTATAAAACTCCTCTTTGAGGGTTTCTCGTGCAGTTTTCAGTAGTGTATGTTATGCATGTTCTGCACCGCGCCCTCTTGTTTTTTTTTCCCATATTATAATGGTGTACTCCTCCCTAACGATGTTGCACTGGTATAGAAGGTGGTCATTTGACTATGCGACTGACAGGAGGAGGACGAAGAGATCTCGATCTATTTCCAGGGTTTGTTTCAGTTTGGTAATACCTGGCGCTAATAAGCTTTTCGACGCTTACTCATATGGTTCGAGGTAAAGGGGCATCAATCACATTGCACGGAATTCGCAATTGTCTTTTTTCAAGCCAGGCATTTCGTAAGCAAATGTACTTTGCCCGAGGCCTTGTTTAATGGACCTGTGCTCTGCACATTCCAACGTTGTTCGGCAGTATCATGTACCTCTCGCACTATATAGCGCAGGGGTCTCAACACGCGGCCCGCGGCCCGCACACACGGCTGCCTTCGTCCGATTTTTTTTTCTTTATAAGTACTTCCTTAAGCTACATAGGCATGACAGGTCTAAAGCATTTTCTTGTCAGACGCCCCATGCGTCCACCATGCGTTCATACATAGCCGTGAAAGAAAAGTCTATATTTCAGAATCCGCGTCCAGATTTTAGTCATTTTGGAGATAGGTATAAATATGTTGTTGGAATCTCGCCACCAAATTCCTTTCAGAAATGACCGATATATGAGATATGGGAAATGTATTTCAAATGACAAAATCAGGTGACATTTGCTACAACCTATTCCGCACCCCCACTCCTCCTACCCCTTGCCCTGGCCTTTGCGGGACTAAATTTTCGTGAATGCAGACCGTTAGCTGATGCGAGTTTGAGACCCCTGCTATAGCTGAACAAGACGAAAGCTCAAACGCTAACAATGTGGGCGCACAATGCAGGCTGTGCATGTACATCTCGCGTGACATGACCACTGGGAGACATGACCACTGTAACGAGACTCCGTGCAGTCCTTTCGTTTTAGTGGAGGGCTGGAATATTCAAAATCGTTTCCCAGCTTTAGAGCTCTTGCGATCATAAGTTATAAAATAATAAAGAATGCGAATAAAGCCCAGAATAGCCAGATTTTAACTATGTGCGTCTGGCCTATTTACTTTAACTCGCCCGTTTCAGATAAATCAAGTAGCCCCATATATGCAAGAAGCAAATGTTCAGTACTTGTCCATCATAGAACTCCAAATAGCTTGCCCCACAAAAAAGAACCATGTTTTTTCGAGATAAAATGTGAAACATATATGTATGAGCAATTTCTCTGGAATAAAGTTTAAGGGACACCAAAGAGAAGAATAATTTTTTGATTATCAGTAAATTACTGTTTTACAATTCCAAAGTAACCACGCTCGCCGTGACAAGACTTCGTAAGCGCGGAAATGCGGGTGGCGACGCCACCTTGAAATTCGCGCAGCAGAAGTCGTCACGTTTTAGATTCTGACGGCGTCTACTGGGTCCTACGTAGATCCTAATCGGTAAAAATGAAGTAAATTCACCTCTGAGTAGCCCATAGACTTAACATAACCACGTTTCAGGGAAATTTTGAAGATCCAGTGCCCCCAAAATACGACGAATACAGTCTGAAATCCGTGACGCCACGCGCGGAGATTACAGCACGAAATTCTAAAATGGAACCTTGGCCTTGATTTTTTCCTGTCTGAATAAACTTACGGTGGTGAAAGGAATGATATTCAAATTGTCAGAATACACATTATTAGTCTAAACCACTACAGTGTTTCACTTTCGTGTCTCTTTAAGAATCGAGAAAAGTCCAGGCCCGGCCCGACCCGAGCCCTCGGCACCTCAAACCCGGGCCCGGCCCTAAGCCCGGAGCTTCAGGCCCGAGCCCGGTCCGCGCCCGCCGTGAAACCTACTTTACCCGGCCCGGCCCGGCCCACGGGCCGGGCCGGGCCCGGGTTTTCGGGTAGGCCCTGAGCCCGTGCAGTGCTCTAATAGCGATTGTGAAAGCGATATGGCGCGTGCGCTTTTTTTTTCTTTTTGCGTGACAACGTGGTCGCACGCGCGCGTTTTTTTCACGCTGTAAAAAAAATGCGAAGAGCCTAAACTATGGCGTCCACGAAGCGAAAAAAAAGAAACGACAGTCGGCAAGTGCGCTCGGCTGCTAAGGCTGGCCCGACGTTCGCACGGCCACTCTGGCCGGCCAAAAAACCGCGCGCTCGGCGCTACACCGGCCTGCTACCTGGTGCCATCGTCGGTGGCCAAGCTATAGAGTGCCGGTGCAGTGAGCCACGTGTGCCGTTAAGGTCAGCAGCTTAGGAGGCCCCGTCTACTGGCCATGCTTTTACGGCCGATTAATTCGGCACCGCCCCTGCAGCCGAGCAAAGGGCGACATTGGCCAAAAAATTACACCATCTCCCGCTAAAGGGAATCATGGGTAGATGTGAAGCAGCGGGCGCTAAAGCTTACACTGGCGGCGGCGTTGACGCTTGAGCTCATCGCAGCGTTGCGCAGGAGAGAAAACTGGGGGAGGCGCAAAGCACGCAGTGATGCAGCGGTGTTTCCTACTGGAACATGTCAATCGCTGCTAATGGGCAATGAGAGACAGAAGACTCCGACTGGACACAGAGACCCGGAGTCCGCTTTTAGTCAACGGGCACGCTGCGAATTTTTATTCTTCAACAACGCACAGGAGAAATCTCTCCACCGGCACCACCTTGCAGGTCAAGATCCATTGCCATATATACGGGGTGGCCAGTGAACGGTTGTGCAGCGCAAGCAGACGGTTTTTTCAACCAAGAAACCCGCTAGCAGACGCTGCCTGCGTCGGCGTTGCTAGGCGATAGAGGGGGGAGCGGATGAGAGAGAGGGGGCGACGCGCATGCGCAGTGGGGAGTGTGGGGCGCCGCGGGCAGGGATGCCTAAAGGAGAGAGGGGGGAGCGTAGGGAGGGGAGAGGAGGGGAGGCGCATGCGCAGTGAGGGTGTGGTTGCCGCGGGGAGGGATGCCTGGAGGAGAGAGAGGGGGAGAGGAGGTTTCATCTTATTTTTTTTTAAAGGGTTTACGCATGCGCAGTAAGGGTGGTCACGCCGCACACCACCACCGGATTAAGCTTCGCCATAAGATGCTTCACATCTAAAAGCGATGATCGGCCAAGTTTCCTTGGGTATTGAGTGCGAATTAGTGGATGTAGCAGAGTGCCTGTATATCTTCTGAGACGTGAAGTATATGCACTTTCAGGGCACAAGTAATGCCCGATTGGACCGACTTTACCTAACTGCGGATGCGATAGCACAGTGTAGCGGTTATAACGTTGTCCCTGTTTCCTTTTGAGATCACTGCCTTGTAAAATAACATATAGGGTCAAATAAAGAAAGGAATAGTTTTTCTTGGGAACAGTGGAAAATGAACTCCAATCTTTCAAGTGATGAGTTATTTAACGTATCAGTGATAAAAGAAATCAGCAATATTAAAGTGGATCATATGGACAAAATAGGAGAAGAGTGGGAGCTTTTCAAGCAACGAATCGAAATGAAAGCAATAGAGAGATCTAGTGCTTTGTGTTTTGAATCTAAATGGAAGGAGAAAGAGCTTAGACGGACACTGGAGAAGTTGACAGCTCTTCAATGTGAAAAACCTGGAGTATATGCTGACGATTTAGGGAGTATCAAACAGAAGATAGGGATATATGAGGAGGAACGCTAGCGCGGAGCGCTAGTGTGAGCCAGAGCAGTTTCAATGACTTTAGATGAGCGCCCAACGAAGCGCGCGCTTGGATTGGAGAAAGGCATGCTAGACGGAACCATATCGATGTCATTGAGGTCAACGGCGTCGAAGTTACGGACAATGACAACATAGGACGGGCGTTTTGCAAACACTACGAGGCGCTCTTCGCTGCCACGCCCATTGATGCAGAGGCTTTTAAGCGAGAGTTTCTTACAAGAATGCCGCAGTTGTCTGACGGCACCAAAGCAGCATTGGAGCTATCGATATCACAAACGGAAGTAGAAAGGGCTATAGATAAGATGAATCCGGGTAAATCTCCCGGGCCTGACGGCCTCAGTGCTTTGCTTTATAAGGCGTTTAAAAATGAATTATCCCAAGTCATCGCAAATATCTTCAATGAAGCATATAAACTCGGTGGCCTACCTAGGTCCTTTAGTGAAGCACATACAGTTTTGATACCTAAGACGTAACAGTCTGAGAAGTTAAAATTAGTTTCCTCGTATAGACCAATTTCACTAGCTAATTGTGATTGCAATCTTGTATTGAAATAGCGCGGCGACTTCAGGGAGTAATCAAAGAATTGGTAGGGCCTCACCAAAACATGCGGGATTATGGAACGCTCTATTGTGACCAATATACACAAGATGCGATGTCTGCTCGAGTGTTGCGATGCCAATCAAGGAGGTGCAGCGATTCTACAGATTGATCTTGAGAAAGCGTTTGATTATGTTCCACATGTTCTTCTGCTTGCCATTCTCGACCATGTCAATGTTGGATCCATAATCAGAGATAGGGTAGCTATGTCACTCCGGAATTGCACGACACGTCTGGTAATCCACAAGTCACTAGGAGCTACCATTAACATAAAGCGTTCTGTTCGTCAGGGCTGCCCGCTTGATCCCTATTGTTCAGTCTATATATAGAATCGTTGTGTTTAGCAATAACTCAAAACAGCAGCATTCACGGCTTTAGGTTACAAGAATCGGAAGTTAAAATTCTGGCATATGCAGACGATGTGGCTGTTTGTTGTACCGATAAAGAAAGTGTTACCGCTACCATCGCTTTAGTTAAAAGTTTCGGCAATGCAACTAGCAGTCTAGTGAACTGGGCAAAGTGCCTGGGCTTCTGATATGGAGAGTGGTCCTCAAGACCAGACTATTTTGCCAATGTTAAGTGGGTGACCACACCTGTTAAGTACCTTGGTGTACCGCTGGAATTTTATAAAGATAAGGAGAACTACTGGCAAGAACAAGCGAAAGAAATTCAGCTCAAAGCCAATAATGGAACGGTGATCATCTGTCAGTGTTTTCGAGGGCGACTGTTTGCAATCTGTTCTTTGCCTCAAAACTTTGGTATGTAATGCAAGTGTTGCTATGTTCAAGGGCAAACATATAGAAGCTTCATCGCGTGTTTGCAGTGTTCGTGTAGGCCTCGAATTGGGAGAGATGCAGGCTTGGGTTTACCACATCTTTTCATACGCCAAGTTGTAAACAGGTTTTTTTTCCCGCTACTCAAGGGATCTTTCCTTCGCACGGTGTGCCAACTGAGACTGATGCGTTCTTTACCTGGTTATGTGGTTAGTAAGAATCACATGACCGGTGCTGTCTGCGGATAACTTGAGGAGGTTATTCTAAGTGTACGCTTTTTGTCTGTTATATTTTCTAATGAATATCTGTTCACAGTGACTCGTAAAAAGCGGTACAAAGATGTGTGTGATGCTGTTCTGCTTGAACCTCTGTACCGAGCCATGTACACTGTATGCCAAGGGCAAGATGTGCTTAAGCGGGTGAAGAGAATGCAAGTGGCTCCTGCCACGAAGTCCTTCTTTTTAAAGCTTCACACGGTCACATTATCTGTCAAGACATTTCAAGAAGACCGAGGTTTTTTCTTACTTTAGGGTACAGATTGCCTTATCTGTAAAAAACCAGAAACTATAGAACATGTTTTCTTAGATTGCTGGGAAGGCGTATATTTTTTGGGACGTACTTCAAAGAACGATAAAGAAGGATTTACCTTTAAATCCACATGGTGTAAGATTTCTGCCAATAGATGATGAGGAGGGATTGCCTTTTGACTTGATCATGCGTATAGGCCTTCACTGTTTTTGGCGGGCTCGTATGGCGGGAGTTTATCGCGATCCATATGCACGGCCCGCACGATTTTATTTTCGAGAGTGTATGGCCGAGTTTGTAGAACTTTAGACATTCAGGGAGTGCGTACCTGAGTGGTTGTCGAGGGTAGAACCCTTGTCAGCACTCAGGGAATTTTAAACTAGTGTCAGTCTAGTATGACTGACACAGCTTGTTGTTTTAAATGCGAATGCATTTCTTAGTCGGGCTATGTCAGGCATCCGGCGTTGTGCGGCGTTGTCCGCGCGCCGGCAGGTGTTATCTCTCCGCTCTCACTCCCTCTCCCATAGCAACAGCTGCGGGCGTGCGCGCGCTTATCCTCGCCCCTAGCAACCGGAGCATGTGGTGCGAGAGAGTGTTCTCTCGCCGTTCGTTCTCTCTCCCCCCTGCGCCCCACTCTCCCGTCCGCTCGCTCGCACGCATATATATATATATATATATATATATATATATATATATATATATATAAAGAAAAAAAAATAAAAAACGAAAAAAAACAGGCGCTGCGCCGTACTCCCGACCGGGCTGCAGAAATTAGGCGTCTTTTCCTTCTTCGAACCACAACCACCATATATAAATGGAGTGAAGCGCGCGAAATGCATTCGCATTTCCTCACGATTTCCCTTCGGGGAGGTGGGGGCATTTTTTTTTACCTTGTTTTACCTTGTTGTTTTTTACCTTGTTGTTTTTTTTACCTTGTTGTTTGATGTAGATGTCTAAGAACAGGCAATAAAGCAAAAAAAAAGACGTGTGGCTGTGGTGGCTAGCGCAGCAGGCTGCGGAGCGAGGGGGTCGCTGGTTCGAATCCCCGGTCAGTTGCTTTGGAATTCTTTTCTGCTGAGTTATTTTTCTTTATGCATATTTGTATATATAAATACATATACATATCAGGGACATGACGGTGACGGCGACGGCAAAAATCAGCCGAGAGTGTTCATATAATTGCTATTGCAATAAAATTGATTATGATGCAGTTTGCGATGACAGGCGAGTTGCCGCTGCCACAGCTGCACTGAGACCGAGAGGTGTCAATTCAGTTTTCCTGTGGTGTTTGTTTCTTACATAAGAAGTTATTTCCTACTGTTAGCCACACGTACTCAGAATCATTGTGGTCGGTCGTCATTCGATGCTGTAAAGCTTGTCGTTGTGCCGCGTTTGAAGTGCATCGAAACGGCAGCAGCTCGGAGTATTTTAACGCGATAGCGTTAAACAGCTCGTTTCGCAGAAATTCCGGCATCGGCTTTGGTGTCGTTGTTTGTGAGCGAAAAATCATCTTGTCCGTGACCGAAAAATTGAGAAAGATGCAAATAAAATAAGTAATAAAAATTTCCGGGTCCGAGTTAGGATCGAACCCAGGCCGTCTGCGTGGCAAGTAGGTGTTTTACTACACAGCCACGCGTCGACTTGGAAACACAGTAAAAATAAGTTCATCTGCTTGGAAATGCAATGAAAATAAATTTCATGCTTTACAAACACACGCGTACAGGCGTCACAATAAAACATGTAATATCGCAGTAATATTGCGTGGTACAAGCGTACACTGCCATCGGGAGTCAGAACATGTGAATATCACAATCGTGGTTTAAAGCCAGCCACCCATTACAAAATGCACACTCGTTACTGCGCGTATTCCCTTAAGACCCCGTAGTGGGCACATAGCAAGTTCGAAAACAGTTCACGCGCATAACTGCTCTTGGTTTAAAGCATGCTGCCCATTACATAGTACGCACTAAGTGACTGAAGTACGCACCAGGGACAGAATATCGCTATCGAGTTCACCTCATAAAGGCGAGGCTTAAGGGTCCTCCAATTTTTTACAACGGTTTATCGCGTTCCGTCGTTACGGCAGCGTGTAGCAACAGGGCGTCTGTTCCCTACGTCGCTCGGACACACCAAGGATATAGCCTGAGGGTTACCACACTCGGCAATTGTCGTCGCGTTCATTCGTGTGCGTTGAGGCGAAGCTAAAGTCAGAATGTTCGCGTCTACGTAAAATTTACCGTCTGTAAAACCATGGCATCACAATGCCACTAGTGCGTGCGTGTGTTACTTGGAGCTCGCAACGTGGTAATCTTGGTGATGTTTTGCAATATGCGCTGTGCTGTGCGCGTGTATGAGTGATGTTGGTGTGAACAAAGCGTGATAAAAAGAAAGCTACCAACATAACGCGTTAGAGCAACACAGTGCGAATGTAAAGAAACCAGGTATGGAGATTATGCAGTTGTGTGTGCATTATAAAGAGGATTGTGGTTATTCTGTGCGTGTGTGATTATTTGAAGTGTGTCCATTGGCGCAGCCACGTCGTCTGTACAAATTCTGTTCCACCAGCTCAAAATAATCTGCTAGGTTGAAGTGCCCGCTGCGCAAGCCCTTCTCGAGTGCTCCATTCACGAATACCTTTCATGAAAAAGGCCGTGTGAGGTAATTGTTGTCTGCAAACGCGAAATGGTGTCCGCTACATCGTACCGCTGTAACACAGGAAGTTTCGATTGCATCGATGTCGTCCCGTTCGATTAGCAGTGAGTTGGAGATTTTTTTTTCTTTTTTTCGTGCTTCAAGCCAATGACCAGGCGCCGCACTGACCATGATGTTAGGTAAAGTAGGCCGTTGCTGGCACGAAACTGTGCCGGAATTTTTGTGACTGTGGGAACCTCATTGCGCTCTAAGAAACTGTGCACGCATGCCCTCAGGGCACACTTTGTGAAGTCGTCGTACAACGTGGTCCGATGGTCCTTGCCAACACGTGCTCGCCGCTTCCGTAGCGGTGTGATCCGCACGCCGTTGTCGCTTTGGCATCGCTCCTGACGTAGTACACTTTATACTTGAACTGACCCCGAGCAGGTTAGCGACGGTGTCGCAAGCTTCAGCCTCGCTTGGATATGACTTTCGTTGCCGCACCTTAACGTAGCAGTTCAAGATTAGTTGCCTTACAGTATTGCCGAGGATGTTACCACTTTGGTAACATCCTTGAAATACCGAAGTGGCCTTGGCGGCGAGTTATCTGAAGGAACTTCATCAGAAGGAGAGTTGCGTTCCGATGTTATCTCTTTGGGTTCCATAGCGGAAAAGAGGGGCCGCGTCGGCAGAGACAGACGAGTTTCAGATATGCATGCGTTTAGTATTTGCTGTGCCCCGCAGACAGCCGAATGCGTTTCACGCACGTATCGCACCGCCTGTCGAGAGTCACTCAGCACCGTGTGGCAGCCTGGGTCGGCGATGGCCAGGGCGATGGGCCACCTCCTCCGCTTGCTCCGCTCCGGAACTTTTCACGCTCGCTGCCGTCCCCGTTGCCGCGTTCGCCGCCTCAATGACAACCGCTGCGAAGGCGTTCCGTTGGTATTCGGCCGCATCCACGTACCGCGCGTGCTCGTCGTTGGCGTGCAGGTCGATGAGAGCCTTGGCCCTCGCCACTCTTCTTCCCTTGTTGTACTCGGGATTCATGCTCTTTGGTATGGGGTCGGTTCTGGTCTGGCGTCGGACCTCTTCGGGGACGGGGAGCTTCGTCTCCACTTCGTTCGAACTTCCTATACCCAGGTCGTCCAGAATCTTCCTCCCGGCTTTGGTCGTGGACAGCCGCTCCAGTCGAGCGGATCGTTGTGCTTCGGCTATTTCTTCCAGCGTGTTGTGTATCCCGAGTTGTAAGAAGCGGCTCGTGCTCGTGGACTCGAACAGGCCCAGCGCCGTCCTGTACGCTCTTCTGATGATGACGTTGATTTTGTTGCGTTCGTGATGCAGCCATCTGTGGTATGCTGCAACATATGTGACGTGGCTGATGACGAAGGATTGTACGAGCCTGATTAGGCTCTCCTCTGTCATGCCTGCCTTCCGGGACGTAACTCGTTTGAGAAGTCGCGTCGCGTTGGCTGCCTTCGCTGTGAGACGGGCGATGGTGTCGCCATTTCTTCCGTGCTTCTGGATGACCATGCCTAGAATCCTGATTTTGCCAACTTCGGGGATCACGTTGCCGGATTTGGTTACGATTCGGATCTTTTCGTATTCGCGTTGTCTGGTCTTGCCTCTGCTGTTGTTGGCAGGTGGGAGTATTAGGAGCTCCGATTTGCTCGGCGAACATCTCAGTCCGGTGCCCTCCAACTGGTTTTCTATCGCGTCGACGGCGGCTTGCAGCGCGCCCTCGATGGGAGTCGCTGCCACCGGTCACCCACAGCGTGATATCGTCCGCGTAGATAGTGTGCCTGACGTGTTCGATATCCGCGAGCTTCTCTGCCACTCCAATCATTACCAGGTTGAACAGCATCGGCGAGATGACCGACCCCTGCGGTGTGCCAGTGCTCCCGAGTTTCTTCTCTTGCGTCTGCAGGTCCCCTGCTCGCAGCTCGGCGGTCCTGTCCTTGAGAAAGTCCTTGATGTAGTTGTAAGATCTTTCACCCATGTTGAGTTTGGAGACTTGACACAGGACCGCCGAGTGTTTCACCTTGTCGAAAGCGCTCTGCAGGTCGAGCCCCAGGATTGCGTTGTTGTCGCGGGGCGCTGGCGCCGCCGTCGATAATTTGGTATTTGAGCTGCAGCATCGCGTCCTGCGTGCTCAGGTGCTGTCTGAAGCCGATCACCGTGGCCGGGTACAGCCCTTCCCGTTCCAGGTAGTCTTGCCACCTGTTGAGCAGGACGTGCTCCAGCACCTTGCCCACACAGGACGTGAGCGAGATCGGCCGGAGGTTGTCCGTGTCTGGTGGCTTCCCCGGCTTGGGAATCAGAATGGTCTTAGCAGATTTCCACTTCTTCGGCAGCGCGCCCGATCTGCAGCACTTGTTGAAGTATTTTGCGAGGTTCTCAATCGAGCCGTCGTCGAGGTTCTTGAGCGCCTTGTTCGTATCTGTAGAGAAGCCGAGCGCGTATTGCGTAAGGCCAAACTACAAGACAGAAAAGTGAGAATTAAGTGGTTCCCGGCGTACGCGGGCGACGCGTCGGAACGCAACGACAACCACAACGAGACGGGACATTTGGCGGCGCGAGCGCTAACTAACCGCGCCCCTGCGACAGACCGTCCGACGTGGTTCGGAGCCAAGGACCGCATGACCGACTATAACGACATAACGAAGGCCTACCGCCTGGCTCGCAGGACTTTCCCATTCCCGCACAAGCGGTTGAGTCGTGCGGAGGCGGTACTGCTGAGACAGCTCCAGACCGGATCGCTTCCGAGCCCGGCACTGATGTATCGCATGTACTCCGAGACATACCCGACCGACAAGTGCAAGGTCTACCGGAGGGAGACGGCAGATCACACGCACATCTTGTGGGACTGCATCAAACACCAGAGGAAGCAAGATCAAGAACGATCCCGTCGCGGCTCGAGGCGGCCGCGAAGAGCTACGACGAGGACGAACAGCTCTGGGCCGTCCAGCAGGTCCTCGGAGCGCTCGAAAGGCAGGGGACTCAGCGAGCCGGCAACGGCGAGCGAATACCCGCGCCGAGTAACGGCAACCCCGAAGACGACGTAGGTCCCGTCAGGACGCGCGAGCGCCCAACTGCAGGCACAAATAACGTTTTATCCAATCCAATCCAATTTCACGCACGTAGCGTTGGTTAGCATGGGGCGACAGCATGTAACAGAGTGGCAAAGACCACCCAGACGAGCCTTCCGCATGATGACAACGTGTCTGCAAGGACTATGGTGACTGGAAGTCCTTGCCTGCCACTGCAGTGATGCTTGTATACGTACTATAAGCAGCGAAAACACATGACTGCGTGGCCATTGCCTCGGCATGAGATCACTTATTTGTGCGCCGGTGTGACTTTCTCCCCGCACAACATGTCACGATAGGCACTTGCAGACAGACAATAAACCACGTCTAAAACCGGCAGTACGCTGCACTGCCTCCTGTAGGGAGACAGGTTTCAGGGCTCGTCACCTGACAAATGGTGGCAGGCCAGCATCGTCCTGTTGAAATATACGCGTCACATTGATGCCCGAATAGTAGCAACGCGGCCACAAAGGAAGTTATCTCCACGGAGGCTCCCACGTATAGAGCGCGCGGATGTGCCCGGGAAATCCTCATGTGTTCGATACAAACAGGTGACAAACTTGGCGCGGTGCGCTATACATGCCTTCGTACAGACAGACATATTATTAAAGGTAGAGGCCCCTGTTCCAGCAGAACTGTGTCCCGCTTTGAAAAGAAGAAGTTGAATGTTTAAGGGCTGAAGGGGTCGTGGCAACGCCACTGCAAGTTGTCGAACCGAGGAGCAATCCAACGTAAAGCTTCTAGTCACCGCCACTTTAGCCGCGTACATCGTCTTGCCGTGAACGTAATGGTAACGAATGCAATGACCCCCACAGTTAAACATCATGTGCGCTATACGCTTTCATTTTAGATGCGAAGCAGCTTATGGCGAAGTTCAATCCGGTGGTGGTGGTTGTGGTGGTGTGCGGCCTGACCACCCTTACTGCGCATGCGCAACCCTCTTCACTCACCTCCTCTGATGCGGTCCTCCCTCTCTCTCCTCTAGCCATCCTTCCCCGCGCCGTCCACACCCCCCACTACGCATGCACAAACCCTCTCCACACACCTCCTCTTCTACGCCCCCCCTCTCTCCCACTCCCTCCCTGCGGCGTCCCACATCCCCACTGCGCATGCGCGTCCCCTCCCCTCTCTCCTCTCCTACGGTCCCCCTTTCTCTTCTCTAAGCATCCCTCCCGCACCGTTCACACCCCCCATTGCGCGTGCGCCTCCCTCCCCTTCTCTCTCCTTTCCTACGGCGAAAGCCTCCTACGGCGAAAGCTGTATTACAGCGAAAGCTGTTATGAGAAACGGTAGTTTTTGGGCCGTAGTTGTCCTTCGCCGCCGCTGCAGCCGCCGGTGTCCGAAATCGCTATGAAGCGAAATAAGAAAAAAGAAACACGATATAAATAAAGAATGACCCTAACAGATTGGGACTCCGAACCAGGGCCCTCTGCGTGGTATTACAGTACTCTACCATAGTGCCACGCCGGTTTTCATTCTTTGTTGCATAGGCTCACGCCGGTGCATGGAAATCATTTGCCAACGGAACCCATGCAGACTTCATGTCAACGAAGGAATCACGTCTACATGTGTAATGGAGCGTTTTAGAATTGTAAAATACCAACCTGGCGTCACGCAATGCGAATTGCATAGCGAGCGCGTCGTTTAATGCTTCCAACCCATTAGAAAAGACAGCCATTATTCATCGTCGTCATCAGCCACAGCATCAACAAACTGCACGTAATACCTTACAGGTTTGTAGCTGGTACCACGCTTCTCAGAAAAATAAGTAATGTCGTAGTGAATGCTTCCCTACTTCACAAAAATTATATTTATGGCGTAGTGGGTGCCATGCAAGTGTCCCTGTAGTAGATGCCCTAAGGGTGTTTAATAGAAGGCTCAGAAAGGCCGCTATACCAGCTTTCCTTTAACTATGCTGCGCGTACAGCGCAGGCATTGCGTTTCTTAACGTTTCTTCATCCTTGCGTTCCTGTGCTTTGGGTAAAGCGTCTTACGTGGGCACGTGCTGTGATTTCTTCTATAGTGCTTCCTGTTGTTTAGGTATAAAAAGTACAAAGTTGTACTAAGGCTGTATTTAATGAATTAATGGAGCGACTCTCTGAAAACTCCCAGTAAAGAGCTTCGGTCGTACTTTATACGCGCCATTCGCTTTACAAAACGCTTTACGGAGCATGAAAACAAGTACAAGGACAAAAACGCTGATATTTTTTTGCCTTCTTTCTTCCCTTAAACTCCCGGTGGTAATAAATGTCCTTCACGGCTGAACGTGTTACTGAAGCCCGAATAATAGGAAAGGACATGTGCTAATGCTAATGGTAACGCCTGCATCGCGTGTCTATTTATTAAAATGTTGAACTGCTCAGATATCACATTTCTTCACATACTATATAATGAGTCAACCTTGTACGGTGTGATGCTTTGGTGGGTGCCACGACGAGACGGATACTTTTGCATTTCAAAAGGATTTACTCATAATTGAGAAGCCGAACACGTATTTCAAATCGCTTGTCTTTGATTGTATTTGGCTGCGCAAGCCGGAAAAGCTGTTCTTTTAGTCGTTTGACATTCAATTCCAGCTCCTGTATCGATACGTAGTCATGTGAAAATGTCCATCTTCTGTAGATAAAGAACGTTCTTCAAGTAGGGGCGTATCTGGTGCAGTAGTCCAATTAACGCAGCAAGAAGGCCAAAAAGGGTCTCGCTCGCGCACTGTACCACTGAAAGTTTTTGGAGCAGGACATCTGAAAATCAAATTAGGAATTGCGCACTGAGACATGAGCTGGCCAATTTAGCAAAGCTTACACTCTTTTTGAAAATCGGCACGTCCACATATATTGTAACATAAATGGCGATTTTCTCAGTTTTGTTTCCACGAACATTCGTGAGTTGAACTTCGAGAATCGACCATTGAGCCAGCTTTGGACTTTTTTCTGGCAATAATAAACTGAGGAAACAATATTGCCAACATTGTCCCATAAGAGTTCGAAAAATGGCGTTTCTTCTGCACTGTAAGCTGGTACGTGATACTTGAGGGCCGACTTTGCATTTTTTTACACTTGCAAGAAAACAGGTATGCGCTGGCTGAATACTCCAGCAAGACGCGCATTGGCGCGATTTTTAAATTTACGAGTTACACAACGTTCACTTCTAGCTACGCTGAACCAAGTTGCTCATGTGTTTGTGGGAGTGGAAGGAAGAAATTTCTGCAGTGTTGTCGTTTAGTATGTTCGCCCACTAACTAGAAGCTATAGCTTCAAGGAGGAAGTAATACTGCAACAAAATTGTTGTTCGTTGGCGCACGTTTTCATCACTGTAGTGACCACCTTCGCCTGTTGCATGTACTGCACTAGGCTACTGCATTCCAACTCAGATTTAACATTTTTCTCCAGCACCAGTTCATGAAAAAAAAGTATTTAAACTGTTCAGTTGAATGGGTCATTAGTATTTATCGACAGAGGGGGATGTTCCAGGCTCATCAATATAGGGTCTTGCTCATAGGCGTGCGCAGTGGGTTCCCCTTCAGGGGGGGCGAAGGCTTGTCGAAGCACCCCCCTTCCCTATTAAGTCAATGTATGGGGCAGACTTTGCACCCCCCCCCCCCTTTCTTAGGTGACTAGGGGGAGGGGGGGGCGGCCGCCCCCTCTGCCTCCCCCCTCGTGCGCACGCCTATGGTCTTGCTTATGGAAAACAATGTAGCAGCGTACTGACCACACCTCGGGATGAGACTACCGCCCCGTAGCTGGAGGTGTGTAAACCACGAGAGGAGCAG